>JBBPFJ010000569.1:28580-80141 GCA_037975025.1 Excoecaria agallocha
CAAAATATTGCTTAAGTTTTCAGTGCAAAGCATCAAGGTTATAATTGATTGATCAGCTAAATTTTTTTTCAATTTCGATCCTCTGAAAAACTGGTTGACATAATAAATAGGCTTTAGCTGATTTTCTTCTCCTTACCAGGATAAGAGTGACAACTTCCCTGGAATTCAATAAATAGAGATATAACTTTTCCCTAGTATGGATCAGCTAAAAAAAGAGGCTCAGATGAAAATTTTTTCATCTCTTAAATGCCTTCTAGTAGTTTTTTCCCCATTTAAACGTTCACCTTTCCTCAACCATTTAAAGAATGGAATGCAATGCTTGGCCAAAGAAGAGATGAATATTTCTAGGATAGTAAGCCTTATGTTTAATTTTTAGACTCCTTTAATACTCTTTAGCTATTACATATCCAATATCACATGAATTTTTTGGGGTTAGCCTTAATTTCCTGTTGTGATACCATAAAATTGAGAAATATGCCTTAAGATACCCCAAATGTGCATTTCTCTGGATTAAGCTTTATCTTGTTTTAGTTTAAAGTGATAGATACCCTGGCTAAGTTGAGCACATGGGTAGATTGGCTTTTGCTTTTAATAATCATGTTGTCCATGTAAACTTTAACATTTTTGCCAAATTGATCTTTAAAATTTTATTCATCAGTCATTGGTATGTTACACCTGTATTCTTCAGCTGAAAGGCATCATATTGTAACAGTATGTACCTTCATTTGTGATGAAGCTCATCTTTTCTTGATCTAACAACCACATCATTATTTGGTGATATCATACACAGGCATCAAGAAGAGAGTAAATCTCATGACAGACCGTTACATTGACAAGCTGATCGATATTAGGTAGAGGATAACTATCTTTAGGGCATACTCAATTCAAATCTATAAAGTCCACAAACATTCTTAGCTTGCCATTTTTCTTCTTAACCAACACCACATTGTAAGCCATTCTAAATACTACACTTCTTGAATGACTTTAGCTTTAAAGAGTTGATCTATTTCTTCAGCAATAAATTATTTCTATCAAGTGCATGCCTTCTTAACTTTTGCTTAAATAGTGGAAATTTGAGGTTCAATTAAGCTTATGTACAATAACATCCGGTCAATGTTAGGAATATCTTCTGGCAACTAGGCAAAAAAAGATTAATTAATCGTCAGCACTTGTGAAATATCTTATCTAGTTTTTTCATCTAGACTAGATCTATTGCCACACTTTTTCTAGGAGACAATTCGTACCATATCAGGTCTTCATCAAGACGCATAATAGCTTTTCCCTTATCTTTTTCTTTTGTAGGCTCTACAAAATATGAGGCTTGTTTTCTATCCATCAACATAGCCACATAAGCTTCTTTGAAAGCTTTCTGGTTACCTATTTATGTAGCCACTCCTCCCTCTATTAGAACTTTCATCACTATGTACCTGATGCTTGTGACTGCACTGGTTTGGAAAAGTATTGGCCTACTAAAAATAACATTGTATGCGAAGGGCATATCAATTACCGTGAAGGTGGACTTACATATGTAGACAATAGTTTCATCCCCAAGCTCTACAAAGAGGTCTATAGAGTCTACAATAGGAATTATGGCATTACTAAGGCCTATAAAAGGGATGCAATTTGGTTGCAACTCCCTGATTGGCAATTTCATCTTTTGTATGTGTTTAAAGTCATCACATTAATAGTGCTCCATTATCCACTAGAATTCTCTTTACTTCAAAGTTGTGGATATTCACCTGTACTGTCACACACTTACTGTAACAGTCTTATCGGCTTAAGCAATTGGTCGAAATTTTTTTTCCATTTTAACACAAATATAATGCTTTTGGATGAGAAAATTTGATAAATTTAGCCTAATTAGCATAATTAGAGAATTATGCATGTAAAAAAATACCATGATTGCTAGTCACCACTGGACATGTTTAATGGTCAACACGTAGGATTTACTACATACAGGTACTGATATGCTGCAGCCAAAGTACACAGAAGATGAAATATGCTGAAGGAATATGATGATTATTTTTATGGCATGTATATATTTATTTTGTAATTATAAAGAAAAAGTTGGATTGTAATTGTAATTGTTTTATATATGAAAGTTTATGAATAAGTATTAGCAGGAAATGCAATTTATTCCTCCTCTTGAAATCCTTCATTGGCTGAATTCAATATCAATATAAATCCCAAGATTTTAACCTCAAATGCTTAAATTGACAACAAAAATAAACTCTAGGCATCCAAAACTAGTAATAAGTACATAAAAACCAAATTAAAACTAAAAATTTAACTTACCTCAAATTGACACCTAAACTTTAACTCTTGATTTCTTTTGATTTCTTTCCTTTAATCAAAGATCAGAGGTTGCTAGGGTGGTCTAAAGAGGCTGATAATACTATCTTATTCTTTGATTTAGTGAGATTTGGGAGAAAAATAAAAGAAAAGAGTGAAAAATTGAATAATAAGTTGAAATTAAATGAATTTATACCCTTAGGAATAGTCAGGCAGTAAAATCTAGTTTAGAATATAATTGATTAGCCATAGGGATATTTGTATCACAGTACAAGTCATGGTGACTTGTTTTACTATGGTAGAATCGTTGATCTCCATAGTTTCTGTCATAACGTACTGTCATATGTTCTATGAGGAATGATTATTTGGGATCATTTCTCAGTTTATTGTGGCCCTATGGGATCCACATCCCGTATATCTGGTCTGAAAATTTTTACTAAATCTGTACTAGGGGCATAATGATAAGAAAAATATTAAAAGGGTAAAAAAAGCTAAAGTTGAAGATAAAAGTGAAAAATGACCCAAATAAAAAGAAATAAAAAGTTTAGGGGTAAAATAATAATTTTCTCAAAAGATAGATTTAATAAGTAAAAGTGACAAAAAAATAATTAATAAGGGTAAAATGTTAATTTAGTTAACCAACAATCTAGACAGTCAACTTTATAAAGTAACATGACTAAAATATAATTTTACATGAAAAGTCACAATAAGATTTAATTGGTACTTGTGTTAAAGATGGAAAAAAAAATTTCCGACCAATTGCTTAAGCTGATAAGAATGTTACTGTAAGGGTGTTACATGTAGAGCTAAGGCACTCTTATAAGGAACTTTTAAATCTCTTGCCTCTTGTAGGGATATAGTGATAGAGGGTAAATTATCACATTAAGCTAAGAAATATATCTCTTTCTCTCCTTTCTTTTGCTTTGCAAAATCTTCATTATAAGATGATCCCCCAACAATAATGTTAATCACATCAGCATGCAGTCTTCACCAATCTAATTCATTAGGCTTCCGCCTATCTTCATCTTTATCATCAAATGTTTCCTTAATGTCAATAGATCGGCACGGCTCTTTGGCTTTTGTGCTACAAATATTTTCAACGATCCCCTTTGGATCAACCTCTCTATTTTTTTAGTGCCTCACATTCATCGATGTCATAGCCTACATCCCTGTGGAACTTGTAATATTTTGATATATCCTTATACGCATTTGATTGATTAAACATCTTTTTTTGGCTAGTTCACCTTGTTATAATAGCTTTTAATCCACAATAACATTTTTGATGGCTCAGTGTTAAGTGAAATGTAAACCTTTATTGGAGCGTTTTCGTGATGATTGGAGTGAGAGTATTCAAACTCTTTTTTCTTTCCTGAGTTTTTTAAAGTTCGAACTTACTTAAGGCTCTTATATGTTTGGTTGTCCAACCAATTGGTTTGTACTCATCAAAAGCTTATGGATATGCCCTTAAAGCGTTATCCAGCTATATAAATTGATTACCTATCCATCAAATCACTAAAATTAGTCATAGGATTGGTCATCAATGAATGAAATAATGGTGGATTTTTTATGCTTTTAACAAGGCCGTAATGACCATTTTAGGGTGCAAGTTCTTAATATCCGAAGCGAATGCCTGAATCTTATCAATATAGTCTCAAAGGCTCTCACTTCATCTCTACTTTGTGTTTATTAAGTCATTCACAATCTTGGGCATCTTCACCTGGATAATAAATCTTATGGTGAATGATTCTCGAATCTACCCAAAATTGGAAATTAAGCTAGAAAGGGAGACTATGAAACTAGTCTAGAGCATCTCCTGCTAGTATTGTAGGGAAAACTCTATGGGAAACCTATCGTCATAGAGATACATTTGAATTTGAGTCAAGTACTCAGATATGTGGCTCTTCAGATCAATTTTATTAGTATATCTTAACATTCTTACTTCTGTAAACCGAAAAGGAAGCTTGATTTCTCTAATTTCCCAATAAAATAGAGAGACCTTATTTCCATCAAATATGGACCTTTTAGGGTGACCTAACCCAAACTTTTTGATGGTCTACAAGAACCATCTCTCGTCTTTGTTAGCGATTGGCCTATCCTTTCTACACTTAGATCTTTTCGGGGCGTACAAAAATTACAGGTCAGCATGTACCAAATGGTGACCATAATGAGAGATGAGGTAATCATTATCCTTTTCTAAGTCGCTCTTATCATCATAAGGCTGAGCATCAAGGGGATTCATCTTTCCTTTGCCCTTGGCCTCATAATAATGCTATTTCACACTTAAACGAACATTTGAACAATTTTTTTTCTTCATTGATGACTATCCCTTTTGTTCTATTATGAGGTTAGGCTCTTTCCTCATTATCTTCAATAAGTGCTTAGGATTTCTTACTTTTTCACATCGAATGTAAGAGTTTATCTTGTAGCTTACCACAAAAGCCTTTTATGAAAACTTTAAGGTCTTTTACGGTGATAGGAGTAGGGTTATAGAGCTTATTAATAGCATCGAAGAGCTCATCATCATAAAAAATAAGTAAAAGGTCCTAAGGCATTTTATCTTTTCTGGCATTGGATTTATCTCATTTGGCTCCCTCTTATAGGGCTGATTTGTCATTTCGCCTTTGAGATCTTTCTATCTTTGTCTTAATGAAATAACCAAATGATGAGTTCCAAAATGTCAGAGTTAGAATGAGATGGTTGCAAGACAAAATAAACTGGCTCTGGTCCATTGCAGGCAATAGTTTATCTATAAAACAAATGAAACTAACCCCTAGTATACAAGGGATTAGCACTCCAAAACTTAAATAAGTGAGAGAGTTTAAAGAGGAAATATATGTGTATAAAATAACTCTGTTATACGTCTTTTTCTATATTTATATGATGCCTAAATAGCGGTTGCACTTGAGCATCAGATCTCTTATAGCATATGTTGTTTGTAGGCTTAAAATGACCGATATGATAGCTTGCACTGCATAGCCTGCGAATGCTATAGGTTCGATTAACTTTAGATAGATCGGCAGTGATGCTCGATCGATCCAACAAAGTTTAACATGTACATTAGGCCTTCTAACTTTGAGCTAGTAATTGGGCCTGAATAATAATAATAATAATAATAATAATAATAATAATAATAATAATAATAATAATAATAATAATAATAATAATAATAATAGAGCCTGTGACTATTGAACTGTATCCAAATATGATAATGTTAGGTATTATCAGTACCTAAATCATTTCTTTTTTCACCAAATATGTATCAACAATTTGAGTGCAATGTAAGGCTATTTTGCACAATTTCATTCCAAAAAATGCTATCAATTTTTTATTTTCTCACAAGAAAGAATATGTTTTATATTAATAAGTTCATCGTTTTAACGATTAAGGTTGGACCGATTTAATCGCGAATCGAAAGCTGATCCGGTTGGTTTGAAGACTAAAAATCGGATTGGCAAAAATATATAAGGAACCAATATGAACCGGACAAAACCGTATAAATCGGATCAAAATAGGATAAAATCGAGTATAAATAGATAAAATCGGTTTGAACAAAAAAATCATTTTTTGTTAAAAATATCCATATAATATTTTGTTTTTGCTGGAAAAAATATAATATAAATATAAATACAAAATAATTGAAATTTAGGTAATTTTAATAATTTTTTTATGAATAAAATAAAAATTACAATTTATAATTAAAGAATATTGTTGAACATTTGCAATTTTTTATTATATTTATCTGAAATATTTATTATAAATAGTAAATAACTTGAAAATATTACTTTATAATTAATATTTTGATGATAAATGTGTTTTTTAAACTATTTTTTTATTTTTTATATAATCATATTTTCATAATATTTATAGAAAATTTTAAAAATAATATTATTTAAAAAAGAAAAAAATCTAGTTGAACCCTATCGAACTGATCGAACCAAAAACCTTTAGCCTATTTTGTTCTTTATTCGGTTCGATTTTAATAACATTGCTCAGTTAAAATAATTTAAGGTGAATAATTTACCCCTGTAAACCCATATTAATCATGCCATTATACCAAAAAAAAATTAAACTTCTTATTTAAAAAAAAAAATCAACTTACCTGAACCTGCTGGCGGCGGAGGAGGAGGAAGAAATACCGGTGACGGGGGTGGAGATGTCCCCTCAACTGCTGTAATATTATAAAATTGGTACATTTCATATCGAATAGTACAAAACTGAGACATTACTGTTCCTCCTCGCTTTCCATTGCATCGAGAATTCAATTCCGAGATAGCCTCCACAAGACACTGGTCACAAGAGGAGCTAGACAAATCCGGCGTGCACTGCGCAAGGTTGTATATTGTCTGAAACCCTGCGAAAACGACTTCCTTAACAGCAAACTTTTTGGCTTCTGACGGAGCATTTGCTGCCTCAGTTGCAACTTCCCTCGTACTGGTATTCACTAGCCTGTCAAAACGAGTATCGCTACTACCATCCACACTGCACATAGTTACTGTGCGGCTCAAGTCCATGATTGCGATATCCGACCGGTTCGAGTAACTTATTTGACATTCATTATACCATATTATGGCCTCTTTCAGGTGGGGGCATCGTCGGACTATTTCCTTGGAGGCAATGGTAACACAAATTTGGCAATCATCGGGTTGTAAATCTCCGCGGCAGAGAAATTGACCATGAACATTGTCAGGATCCTGCCCCGCGGAGGTGCTATAGTACCCAATGCTGCGGTTAGCATTGGAAGAAAGAGAAGAGAGTGTTAGATCCAGATTAGCCTGATAGGTGCTGTTTCTAGTGAAATTGGCTGTGTTTAGGCATTTTTGGAGGCGAATAGAAGGGGGTTCTTTGGCTTGCGTGGTAAGTGAAAGGCCTAACGTGAAGAGTATGATGATTAAAGGGTTCATTTGGGGGCTTTGAATTCTTGATCCTATTGGTTTTGCTTGGATACTGGTTAATATATATATCCTGGTTAATATATGTATATCCTGGTTAGTGGTTTTCCATTGGGCAGAAGAGAAGACTTGTATGGTTGACTGGACGACTTCTCCATAAATATGTAGTCGTACAGAATTAAGATATTTTACTACCGATCAGGTTCATTTGAAGTGTCTCTTTTTTTGTTTTTTTTTTTAATTTCATTTACTCTTCAAAATAAAAAAAAAAATAGTACAATATTTTTATTTTATTTTATTTTTGTTTTGATATTTTAAATGTAAGTATAGATTTATTGTTAAATTTTTTTCATGTTAATTAATAAAAGGACAATATAATCATTTATTAATATTTTTTAGAATATTGAAATATTTTAATTATTTTTTTAATCTGTATACTAAGAGTTAGAAGTGTTCATTGAGCGGGGTTGGGTCAACCCGACCCGAAACTGAACTTTCCTATATATCCCAACCCTACTTTATTCTACGAATAATTTGGGTTCCAACCTAAATAACTCGCAAAATTTCGGGTCCGTCCGAATAAACCAAACAACCCAAATTTATTTTTTAATTTTAAAATTATTTTTTCTTTTATTTTAAATTATTAAAAAGGGTATTTGGTTTGGTTTGGGTCGGGTCAACCCCGATCCAAACTCCCCCAATTAGTAAAACACTGCATTTTTTGGAGGGATTTATTTGTTTTTCGGGTTAATGAGGGTTTAACCCGAACCCGAACAAACACCAAATCTCAAACCCTACCCGACCCTAACGACCCTACCTGAATTCCTTGTTCGGTTCGGATTATTCAGGTAGTATCGGGTTTTGAACACCCCTACTAAGAGTTAAAAGCAGTACTAAAAAATGAAAGTTTTATAAAATTAGTGTTGATTAATGATTTTTAGAGAAAGATTTAATGTGCAATTTTGCCCCCGAAATTTTTTAAAAAGAGTAATATTACCCCTAAAATTTAATTGCGTGCAATGTTCCACTAAATTAACGGTGTCATCTGATTGACTGAAAATCGTTAGTTGACCGTCTACATGTACACACATAGGTCAGCTCTTTCAAATTTATAGTTTAGTTAAAATATTTGTATTAACTGATATTAGTATTTGTAGCTGACTTTTATACAAAAATATAATAAATTTAGTGACTTTTAAGTCACAAAAATAATCAATTACTTTTAGATAATAAATATTAGTAAATGCAATGACTGTAGGTAAAATTGACCATATACAAAAGATAGATTGTGCTAATTTGCATGATATCGATTATGATTGCATGGCACAATAATTTATAGGATATGATCCTTTATAGAACTAATATTGTTCACAAATAATCAACATAATTATAATAAACTACATATACCGTGTGATTTTATTTTTCAATCTATACTGTTAGAATACATACATAATTACATATAGTTATATTCAGAATTTCAAATCAATAAATGAACATATTACATAAATACTCATTTTATTTTCAAATATATATTTAAACAAGTAGGTCCACTGCATTATTAATTAAAACTCATAGTCAATCACAATCACAGCCACCAACTTTAATCGACTAAACCGTTCAACATTTACATTAGAACAATGAAATTTCTATGGATTGTAACGTCAATTCTACCACATAACCAATAATATCCATCAGTATATGAACAAAAATTAAAATTGAAAATTAGCGATCGAGCTGTTATTATTTATTTTTTTGTTGGGTGCTCAGTTGTTGGTTTGGCCAGTCATGACGACCATAAAGTCGTCGTGCATTAATTGTTTGTCTACCAAAATACAATCAATCACTATGCCATACGCAGTGTTTTGTTGGATGGGAAATCATTTCGCAAAATTTACCCAACACTCTTTTAGGAACGATTGTCGTTCCCTTCGGTTGATACAATGATATTACATCATATATTCATCATTTTTGTAATTTTTTCACATCTTTCGGTGGTTTCTTAAGACATTTGAGAAATTAGATTTTGATGGATATTAAACTGCAATTGATTGGGATTATAAGCTTAATACAAAACCACGTGCAATAAAAAAATTGTGCAAATTAACAAATTATTTGTGCAATTCATTATTGAAATACAAACCATAAACTATCAATAAAAAAAAATTGGTCATTTCATTCACTTACCTACCTAAGAGTATCTTAAACTATGTCACATCTATAATAATATGTACATTTTGTTTACTATTTTAGTCCACAAATTTATAAACAGTCCAACAAGTTTCATTTATATTTCCAAATAGCCATAAATTGAAAAAAAAAAAAAAAACATTACCCATAATAAATTACTATTATTCCATTTTCTTAATTCGTGCCCATACTTTAATTGTACTCAATTTAGTCCACAACTTATTTTTAATTTTAAATTCTCAACTTCAATTGGTGATTCAAACTTGCACTTTCTATTTCACATGTGCAATCAACTTAAAGCATGCATTTTTTCCAAAATTTTAGCCTGACCTTCACTCAATTTTTTTTTCATTTTCTTTTTCCCATTGTTTTTTCTTGAAAGAAGAAAGGGTTTTCTTTTTTTTTTTTTGAAATTTATGTTATTTTTTAAAATATTTTAAAATTTAATTCTACAATAAAAGAAATTAAAATTTTGAAGTGTAAAAAATTGATGCACATTATGTCGATTTTTTATTTTTATTTATTTTTAAAGCCATACGTGCAGGGATTGAGTGAGGTACCGAGAGGAGCATACGAGGAGGCGGCTAGGGAGATATGAGAAAACATGGATAAGCCAGCGAAGAGGCAATTAATCCTGTGCAACAGTTACTTCCGTTTAATAACTGAACCAAAATAATCGTATCAATCGAATCAAATTTATAGAATAATTAAACTCAAATCGAACCAAATTTTTTGATTTATTTAGTTTGGTTAACCCGAAAAATTCAAAATTAAAATTATTTTTTTAAAAAATAAAAAAATTATATCTAATAATTATACATAATAATATACTAAAGTAAAAATATTTAAATTGTACAAAATAAAAGTTCAAATTAAAGATATAATTTCAAAATATATAATAAATAATACAACATAACCGTTAAAAAAAATTTCTTTTAATCGATTTTCAATTTAATCGTCAAAATTCTAAATTATCACCTAAAAAATAAATATTAATAATTAATAAATGTATTCATATAATTTATAATTTAAAATAAAATAATTTACATGTATAAAATAATTATTTAATTAAAAAATTAAAAAAATTATATAATTATATATAATTTAAATTTGATTCGATATTTTTGCGATTTTTTTTAAAATTAAATTAAATTAAAAAATTAAATTAAATTAAAAATAATAATTTAATTTAATTTTTTAATTTAGTTCGATTTTTGTGCATCATGTAGGTAAATAGAAAAGATAATGAGATTAAAAAATTGATAGAACCTGAAAAGAATTGATGTGAATGATGGGACGTACCTGCATCTAGCTTTTTCCAGCTATCCAATTGTTTTTTTCTTTTTTATTTTTTAATATTTTCTTAAAAAGAAATTTTGGGATTCATTAAAAACGGTAACCACTTTTGCAGCATTAGTTAGGACACCTCTGGCTGAGGAAGGCTGGAAGGGTTTCAGTTTTTTTCTTTTTACTTTTTTTTTTTTTTTGCCCTTTGATCTTAATTGGTTTAAGTTTAAAGACAAATATATATATATATATATATATATATCCAGATCGAGAGAGAAGCAGGAAATTGTGAATTTTGTATAGAGATACAGTAGTGATCCTGTGGCAGTTTCCTAATGACATTTTCTTTTGGTTTTTGCCTTTTCATTTGAAAAATTGTTCTTTGGTACATAATATCTCTTCCCAAAATTTTTAAGCATGAGTTCAAGTCGATCTTTTTGGTTTGTGTTGAATAAAAAGGGTACTTTTTATAAATAATTTTTTTGATTTTTTATTTAAAAAGATAAAATGGTTTGAATAATATTTTAAATATTGAGATCTTTTTAGATTTCACAATACAGTAATACGAAATTTAATTGATAGAGCACGCAGTAAATTTTGCATATCTAATTCCGTAATAAATTGTTTCGAACTAGGCAAAATAGAAAATGACATGTCTTTATGTCTCATATTTGAAATAATATGAACAGTGACTTAATTATTGCAACTTTTAACACACGACTCCAAGAAAATATGACTTCGTTAATTACCGAGCATGTAATTGAGTAATTGATGCTTCATCAATGGACTTGGTAGTTGATGGATCCGATTCGAAACCTTTCATTGGCATAGGCTGCCTGGATCTGTCACGGAAAATAAAAGCTGGCTGTTGAGGAACTGGTATGGTTACAGCACAGCTATTTAGCATGAGAACTATTGCAGCCATTGTTGGTCTCTCTGCTGGATCTTCTTGAACACATAATAACCCTATTTGGATACATCTCAACACTTCATCTCTTGAATAAGAATCTGCAATGTTCGGATCCAGAACTTCCATAGGAGTCTCAGCTCTCCAGTGCTTCCATACCTGCAAAAGATTTAAGGGGTTTTCAATTATGTCCTTGTACATAGTTGCAGCTTATTTTTCTAATGTACTTACATAGCTCACAAGGTCATCAACGCCATCTGTTTGATAGAAAGAACTGTTCTTCTTTCCACAGATAATTTCAATAACCAAGACACCGAAGCTGTACATGTCCGACTTTATTGAAAAGTGTCCGTACATTGCATATTCTGGAGACATGTATCCACTGAAAATAACCGATGAATTTCTCAAACTTGCTATGTATAAGACAGACTAAGCAGAACATTTAAAAAGTTCGCAAACTTACTATGTCCCAACGATTCTGCTTGTGTTTTCTTGAGTTTGATCAACTCCAAAAATCCTAGCCATACCAAAATCTGAAATTTTTGGGTTCATATTACTATCCAATAGAATATTGCTGGCTTTAAGATCGCGATGGATAATTCTTAGCCGAGAATCCTCATGAAGATAAAGAATTCCTCTGGCAATTCCTCGTATGATTTTGTAACGGTTTGACCAATCCAATTGTCCTTTCTTTTCTTGGTCTGCAAATTCATGAAATTATACATTCAACTCAGGTTAGCGACGTTACATTCCACATATTATGTGCTGCTAATGAGCATAGAAAAATTCAAACCGAATAGAATAGAGTCCAGGCTTTTGTTGGGAACAAATTCATAAACAAGTATCTTTTCTTGTCCCTCCAAGCAGAATCCAAGCAGCCTAACTAGATTTCTGTGTTGACGTTTGGCTAACAATACGACTTCAGTTTTAAATTCTTCTGCGCCTTGCGTAGAGCTTCTTGATAGCTTCTTCACAGCTATTTCTTGGCACAGATCATAAGAAAAGCTCATTTTAATATATAATAATCATTTTCTGAAATTAATCTGCTGATGTTTTCAGTAATAGTATATAGCAGTCTAACAGAACAGTAAACAGAACAAAAGCAGCTGTGCTCTATATTCTATCATTCAACACCATACTCAAGTGGCATATATAGATATATTTCTTACTTTGTAAACCTGACCAAATCCACCTTCACCTAACTTGTTATCATCAGAGAATTTCCCGGTAGCCATTTCTATTGTGTCCAGATCAATTTGCAAGGTCTCCGCAGTTGTAATTTCGTTTCCATCTGCATGCAATCCAAGACCATTATTATTGAAAAGCAAAGAAGATCATATCGCTAAAAAGCTCTTCAAATTGTTTTCGCACCAGTATTATCTTGTATACAGTTATACTTTTTCCTTCCCCGCCTCCTCCGGAGAATGTAGCCTACCATGCAGATAAGCACAACAGAGACAGAAATTGGAACGGCAATGGCTATAATCGTTGTCGTTGATATGCTGCTTCCTCCTGCATAAATCAAGCTCGACGTAAGCATTCCTTTTGCATTTTATCAAGAGACAAATTTACATCTTTATAGATTTTGGACATTTTTTTCATGTTGAATACAGTTTGGACGTTATGTTATGTTGGTGAGCAAGGCTTTATTTTCTGTTATAACCAAACTAAATTGAATGGAAAATTAAACTTTATTAAAAATTATAAATTGAAACCGAACCCAACCTTCATATTGAATGAACCAAACCAAAATCAAATTTCTTTTATTTCACCAATAGGAACCGAAAGAACGGACTATAGATTTAGGAAATTATATTAAGCAAAATAATACTGTTTTAAGAATTTTTTTTTTTTTTGGATTTTCGATTATCAATCAAGCCAAACCGATAAATTACAATTTGTATATTTTACTGACCGAAATCAAACTGATTAACTGAATAACCAAGAATTAATTAGGTTTGGTTGGTTTTGGGTGATACTGAACCCTCATGTTATCCCTTAATTTGTCTATCTCCTTTCTTTTCTACCATATCAGAATTCAATGTGTTCCCAAAGAACTTGTATCAATTAATTTGTACCTAAATCATTTTTTTTATACCAAATTAGTGCGAAACTTGCACACTTTCAGCGCGATATAAGGCTATTTTGCACAATTTAATTCCGAAAAAATACTATCAATTATTTATTTTCAGGAAAGGAAAGAAGCTTTTTGATATTAATAAGTTCAGCTAAATGATGCTAGATTGAATATCTTTTACTAATTTAGCTCAAATATCAATACTAAATAAATTAATTTGGAAAAAACATGAATAGGAAGGAGATAGGATATGGCCAAGTTGGGTAAATATGAATCCATACTTGGGAATAACATTTTGTTTCCCCTTTGGGGCAGGCAAAAATGTAACTGTTCACTATATTGATACATACTTTTAACACATTTCTGGCAAAGAAAATTAATTTTATCAAATTAACTTAAAATTTTACCACCCACAGAAAATTTTGGTCATTAATCATCAGTTTACTAATAATTCCCAAATCACACGCATCGCAATAATTCACAAATTGAAAGAAAAATACAAGGGAGTTGACCACTTGACCTGTAATGATGTAATTATCAAATAATTTTCCAATATAATAATAATGCCTATGTAAGTACACCACTAGCCATTGTACATATAAAAAACATTATCTGATTGACCTCAATCACTAAAACGATGAAATAACATTTTCTTATTACTTATTACTTGGTTGAAATTATAGGAATCTCGAATTTAAATTTTGATGAATATGAATAATTTTAAATAATTCAAAGGGAGCAATTTGACCGTTTTACAGGTATGCCCCCTATGAACCCATATTAATCATGCCATTATACCAAAAAAATAAAAAAAAATAATAAAAACAATAAACTTCTTATTTAAAAAAATATATATATCAACTTACCTGAACCTGCTGGCGGAGGAGGAGGAACCACCAGCTGCGGTGGAGGAGATGGCGCCGCAGCTAATATAGCATTATAAAATGGGTACATTTCATAACGAATATTGCAAAACGGAAACATTACTCTTCCTCCCCGCTTTCCATCACAGCAAGTATACAATTGCGAGATAGCCATCACAAGACACTGGTCACCAACGGTGCTGGACAAATCCGGCGTGCACTGCGCAAGGTTGTATATTTTCTGAAACCCCATGTAATCGACTTCCTTAACAGCAAACTTTTTGGCTCCTGACGGAGCATTTGCCGCCTCAGAGGCAACTTCCCTGATACTACTATTCACTACCCTATTAAAACGACTCGGATCGCTGATATTCTCCGGATTCCATAACGTTCCTGCACGGTTAGAGTCCAGGATTGCGGCCTCTGACCGGTTCCAGTAACCTATTTGACATTCATCATACTATATTGTGGCCTCTTTCCTGTTGGGGCATCGTTGGCCTATTTCCTTGGAGGCAACGGTAGCACAATTTTGGCAATAATTTGGATGTAAATCTCCGCGGCAAAGAAATTGGCCATGAATATTGTCAGGATCCTGCCCCGTGGAGGTGCTATAGTACCCAATGCTGCGATTAGCATTGGAAGAAAGAGAAGAGAGGGTTAGATTCAGATTAGCCTCATAGGTGCTGTTCCTAGGGAAAGTGGTTGCGTTTATTATTATTATTATTATTATTATTATTATTATTATTATTATTATTATTATTATTATTATTATTATTATTTCATTTTAAGGGTTACTCTTCGAATTAAAAAAGGAAAATTAATGCACTATTTTTATTTTATTATTATTTTAGAATTATAAATGCATGCATAGGTTTGTTGTCATTCTTTTTCATGTTAATTAGTAAAAGGACAATATAATTATTTACTAATATTTTTTAGAGTATTGAAATGTTTTAATTATTTTTCTTAATCAGACAGTAATTCAATCAATATGAGTTAATTTATTAAATTAAGTTTTTTTTTTAATTTTATAAAAAATTTCAATTTACAAAATATAAAAGTAATAAAAAATACTGACATTGTAATAAAATTGATTGAGAAATTAAGAAAAAAGAGAGTAAAGAAGCATTAAGATGCATACAAATGGGTTTGTTGTGCCTTCAGGAAGATCCAGCTGAGAGACCAACAATGGCAACAGTAGTTCTTATGCTTAGTAGTTATTCCGTTACTCTACCACTTCCCAGTCAGCCGGCACTTTTTTTCCACAGCATATCGGAACAGGGCAGGCCAACGAAGGGGTTAGAGTCTGATCAATCAACTAGTAAATCAATTCCATGTTCTGTCGACGAAGGATCTATCACTGATGTGTATCCCGATAGTTAAAGAATTCAAATTTCTGCAACTTATCAAACTAGGACTTGGTTGCCGAGTTTTCAATTTGTTTAGTCTTTTATTATATGTTTCTAATACACTTCATCTATGTAGCTAGGCTTCAAATCACAGAAATGCTTCTTTCATCAATGATGATTATTTGGCATTCTAACAAGGCTGGTCTATTTATGTCATCAACTGAAAAGGTATAAGGTTTATGACAGTGGGAAAGCTTACTACAATTACGTATGTATTTTCTATTTACTCTTAAGTATCCATTTTCCTATTTCACTAATATTAAGAAACTCAATTATTATATAATATTTTACTGTTGGGGCATAATAGGAATACAATATCAAAATATTAATACTATATTTTTCTGGGTCAACACTTAATTTTAAATAAGATTGACCATTATTTATGAATAGAACAAGTACCTAATTGATTTTTACATTTTTTATTGAAGAGAGATGGAAGTTCTATTTACGTCATGAATTATAATGATACAATTGCTTGGGAGGTGGAATGATAGCTATGGAACTAGAAATGTCATCTTCTTTTTTGTTTCTTTGTTCAATTTTCCCCTGTTTGACTTCTTTTTTGTACCTAATTCGGTCTTTTTTCTTCTCTCCCATGGCACACAAAAGTAAGTCATGCACACACTTAATTGGTGGGTTGACTTGAACTGTTAAAACTTTGCTTCCAACATTAAACTCAAGTGATGCAATATATTTCAATTCACACCTAAAATATGCTGTGTATTCAAACCAAATTTATTTATTTATTTTTTTGCTTCGAACCAAATTTATTTGAGATAATAAAGTTATATTTTTAAATAGAAAAGGAGAGTAGAGACTCAACTAAAACTCCTTGAATTATTTTAATTATAAAATTTTGATTAATTATAACGATAAAAAATTATTATTAATTATGTACGAAAATTCTGTAGCATTGATGAGATACTCATCCTATTTACTTTATTTTAATAAAATACAATTCCATCGTTGAGCATGAGAACTACTGCTGCCATCGTTGGTCTGTCAGCTGGATCTTCTTGAACACATAGCAAGCTTATGTGGACGCATCTTAACACTTCATTTCTTGAATACGAATCTGCCAAACTTGAATCCAACACTTCCATAGGTGTCCCGTCTCTCCAATGTTTCCATACCTGCAGAAATCGAGTTAATTATTCTGATAAATTAACTTTCATATATCATTAGATTAGTTCGTGAACACTTGGGTATTGCAAGAACGAAGCGCTCAGGAGAGCTTCTGACGAAAATATTTATACTCACGTAGCTCAAAAGATCCTCAGCACCACCTGATTGATAGAAAGAGGTGCTCTTCTTTCCGCTTAAAATTTCAAGAACCAAGACACCGAAGCTATACATGTCGGACTTGACAGAGAATTGCCCATGCATTGCATATTCTGGAGACATATAACCACTGAAACCAACAACACACACAACAAGAACATTAATGTTTGAAAATTGTGATGGAAGTAATTTAAAGAAAGCAGGAAAATTGCGAACTTACTATGTTCCTACAATTCTGCTTGTGTACCCCTGAGTTTGATCAACTCCGAAAATCCTAGCCATCCCAAAATCTGAAATTTTTGGGTTCATATCTGCATCTAGCAAAATATTGCTGGCTTTAAGGTCGCGATGAATTATTCTAAACCGAGAGTCTTCATGGAGATAAAGAATTCCTCGACCAATTCCTTGTATTATCTTGTAACGCCTTTCCCAATCCAAGTTCGTTCGCTTTTCATGGTCTATGATTTATGATTTGTTGGATTCATATGAATTGAAGATAGTAGAAGAATTTGCTCTTTTAAAATTAGAAGATACGGACCAAATAGAAAGTAGTCAAGACTTTTGTTAGCCACAAATTCATAGACGAGTATCCTTTCTTGTCCTTCCAAGCAAAATCCGAGCAGCCTGACTAGATTTCTGTGTTGGAGCTTGGCCACTAATAATACTTCATTCTTAAATTCCTCTGCACCTTGAACAGAGCTTCTTGACAGCCTCTTCACAGCTATTTCTTGTCCATTAGGAATCGTACCCTAAAAACCTTAGTTAGGCAATTGTTTTCAGCTTAGAATATCAACAAACGATTTCTAATGAATCTCTGATAAAGAACAGAAATCAAGATAACCAAATAATGAATTAAGAAGAGAATGAAATGGAGGAAGAGAACAATTTCATTGATTATAAAGACTGTAATACAAAATTACAATCCCTTAGGAAGAAAATACTTCCCTCTCCAAACAATGGAGCCCTGATAAAATAGCAGCAAAATACAAATGATTTCTAAGATAATTCCCCTCCCTCTCTTCCTAGCTTTTATAACCAAACATCATAGCAAAAAGATTAAAACGGTTTTCTCCCTAGGTGCCCAGCTGGACACGAGGTTGGCACCTTTTTCTCTCTTCTGCCCCTAACCGATTTATTTCAACCAAACCCCCTCATTGCCTTAACTTCCAGCAGCCCTTTCTTCTTCTTCCTACGAGCATAAGCCAGCAGCTTCCCAGGCCCAAGTGAGTCCGGCCCTGCATGAGTAGCAGCTTCTCCATCAATGTCACCCTCTTCGAATAAAGTCTTGTCCTCAAGACTTAGCTGCGGGTTCTCACTTGTCATAACAAATTCATCTTCCCATGTTGCATCATCAATGCTTTTTGTTCACCATGGCACCAACCATTGGAATATGCTTTTGGCCTTCTTCGTTACTGTATCCCTACTTTCAGTTAATCCCAAAGCCAGTTCAACAATATTACACCACTCCAATCTTCGATATTTTGCAATCTAGTGTCACCATTCCAGCATGTTTTCTGATATAATCTCTAGTGCCTTTTTCTTTCTCGTCCTCGGGCGCAAGATACCCATTTTGCAGGGAGTACAAGGTAAACTTGTTCAGCAGAAGCTTTCCTAATCTTAGGATATCAATGGGCAAAGAGAAGTAAGAAGATTGGTGAAAGCTCGATAATTTACAAGATCCAAAATTAAAGCAATATATCCAAGAATTTCAAAGCCAACATATAACTTTGAGACAGTCCTTGGATCCTTTTAACTCAACAGCAAGGGAATCCAGAACACTGAGGATATATGTACATGTCTCAAGGCCTTCCAAAGCAGCCTCACAAACCCAAGAACCAACATCACCTCTGTTATCAACATAATAGTCATCCATAGCTTTAAATAAGCTTGGCGCCACTTCTTTCTTGATCAGATCTTTCTTGATCAGATTACACAATGATAGGTGGACAAAAGCTGCAAAGTATTTAGGATCATATTTGACAAGTGCAGCAAGGGCCTCTGCAGCAAATTCTCTTAAGCTCTTATCCTAGTGGATAATTTTGTTAAAAAACATTTCTTCTACTAATGGATATAAGTATCCTTCGTACTGAGCAACAGAAACAGCAACATGGAGATAAGAGTTTACTCGTGGAGAAAGTGACAAATAGTCAGCTATATTCACTATGTCGATTCCATGTGGGTAATTCCCTTGTCTTCCAACATTCTTTTGAAAAACAGCTGATGCTGCTCTTCTACAATTAACCTCACGATCATAGAAGGCCACTGTTAATATGTGTGGAGTAAGCTGTTCCAATACATTTCTCATATCTGTGTGATAATATGCAAGA
This sequence comes from Excoecaria agallocha, assembly GCA_037975025.1. NCBI lineage: Eukaryota > Viridiplantae > Streptophyta > Magnoliopsida > Malpighiales > Euphorbiaceae > Excoecaria > Excoecaria agallocha. The sequence continues at coordinate 48,100 of JBBPFJ010000569.1, forward strand.
CTAAATGACTAACAGACATATACAGCAGCACCACGTACATGAGATCCAATGCTATGAGGACCTCTTCGAACATCATAATGCAGTGCCTTCGAAATGAAAGGCACAACTTCAGCAAGACTGACGGGCAGAAGCAATCCTCTGTGTGCCAGCTCAGCCAATGCTAGGCAAGCTCCATGCCATGTACCATCACCTTCTCTTGTTGAAAATAGCTCCAAAATGGATGACAATACTTCTTCAGGGAGGACAGATGTCAAACGAGAAGTTATGTGGCCTACTCCTTTTGCAACATCTAGTGGCCCTAAATCAAATAACCAAACATCCAATTTCAAAGCAAAATTCGCCAAATCTAGCGGAATAACCTCACGTTTTTCATATACCCTGACACGATACCCATCCCCCAAATTGATATGCACAGGAAAAATAAGGACAGAAAGAAGGTTCAGGGATCTAACCAACTTACGAGAAATGAAATTGTGGGCTGCTCCAGAATTAACAAGCAAAACCATTGGTGTCCCACGTAGGAATCCTTTCAGCTTTAAATTGCTCAGAGCTTGAATTTCTCCCCTTGCTCTGAGGAAAACCTCTTTGGCGGTACACTCGCCTTCCTCCTTATGGTCGAACTCCCCCGCTTCGTCATCCTCACCCTGATCATCATCTCTGGCTGGTTCATCCTCTTGCTCATCCCAAGCCACAAATAAATTATTCTCCAAGATCGCAATTCGTAAGTCCCCAGTGTTACAATGTTATGGACTATACGGTTGGGCGCCTTTAAAGCAAATCCCTAACCGACGATGATTAGATATCTCCCGAGGCGCCAAACGACGTGATCCCCTCTCTCGTGAAGCTTGCTGATCTCGGGTGGGAGAAGGAATTGGTCTTGGTGATGGATTGTCTACTGGGTTTAATGCTAATGGGCCAGGGCTTCTACTCTTGAATCTTGGGCCGGGCTGAACCTCATCTCTAGTGTAAAGGGGCTACGAGATTTGAGGATTTGGTTGGGGAAAATCCACGCAAATCCCTTTCTCCCTTGTCGCCGATCTGCTCTCTGAGGGTCTAAAGGTGAGCTCTGCATTGCACGACATTGGAGAATCATGGTGACTCTCATTCTTGGGAATAGGTGGTCGGACGACCAGTGAGGAGACGAGTGGTACTTCAGATCTGTTCCAGTCTCCTCCTCCTCTCTCCTTTGCGATCGCCACTTGGCTCCCTAGGGGCTTGAAAGTGAGCTCGACATCTTTAGCTAATGCCATAGCCTTCTCACAGTTTTGAGGTTTCAGAAATCTAACCCATCGCCCTACTTGTCCCTGCAATCCTCCCATGAAGTACCCCAAGTATTGAGCCTCAGATGTTTTTGGTATGAACCCAATGATTGCTTCGAACTCTTCGATATACTCGTCTACCATACCATTTTGGGAGAGGAAGCGCAGCTTCTCACAGTGGTTTTGTGTCCTATGTCGTGTTTCTGTTCCTCCTGTTAAGGGCTACTCTTTAATAATTTTCTTTTTCTGGAGCTTAGGATGCAGATGTGCAAACTGTTCTTCAACACGCTTGTGGAGTGCAGCTATGGATTGTAGCAATGCACCCATGGATTGTTGCATTACACCCAGGATTTCCTCATGGCCATCAACTCGCTTCTGTAATTCGTTCATGGATTGCAAACGGGTTTTGGATGGTTCAGTCATTTCGATTTCCCTGCAACGGAAACAATTGATAAAGAACAGAAATCAAGATAACCAAATAATGAATTAAGAAGAGAATGAAATGAAGGAAGAGAACAATTTCATTGATATAAAGACTGTAATACAAAATTACAATCCCCCAGGAAGAAAATACTTCCCTCTCCAAACAATGAAGCCCTGCTAAAATAACAGCAAAATACAAATGATTTCCAAGATAATTCCCCCTCCTTCTCTTCCTAGCAAACATAGCAAAAGATTAAAACGTTTTTCTCCCTAGGTGCCTAGCTGGACACGAGGTTGGCACCTTTTTCTCTCTCCTGCCCCTAATCGATTTATTTCAACCAAACCCCCTCATTGCCTTAACTTCCAGCTGCCCTTTCTTCTTCTTCCTACGAGCATAAGCCAGCAGCTTCCTAGGCCCAAGTGAGTCTGGCCCTGCATGAGTAGCAGCTTCTCCATCAATCTCTTACCTTGTAAACCTCACCAAATCCACTTATTATCATCGGAGAAATTTTTTGTGGTAGCTTCAATTGTACCAAAATCATATTGCAATGACTCCACAGTTGTGATTTCATTGCCAGCTGCATAAACAAAACAAATTTGTAATGCAGTCTTATTGAACACTAGTAATTAAAGAAGCAATTGACCAGTACAAAATAGAGTGTACCGCTGTCTTCTTGTATGGCACCATATGCCTTTCTTCTTCTCGAACGTCGGAAACAATAGCCCACAATGAAAAGCACAATAGCGGCAGAAATCGGAGCAACAATTGCTATGATTGTAGTTGTCGAGACGCCACTTTTTCCTTCCATACCATAAAAAAAAAAAAATAATAATAATAAAATCCAGTTAGATAAAATTATTAATCTTTGAATCAGATTGAGAGACAAAACCAATTAAGTATGGAGCGAATTTAACAATCAGGAGGCCAGCTTGCGATTAAAAGATTAATTACCTTCTTGGGTTGCTGCACCTGGAGGAGGAGGAGGCGGCGATGGCACTGGAGGTACACCACTTAAATTGTAAAATATATACAACTCATACCGAATATTACAGCTTGGTAACAACACTCTTCCTCCTACCCTTCCACTACAACAACTGGGCAATCGGCTGCTAGCATCCTGAAGACACTGAGTACAAGCTGGGGTAGATAGATTCGCTGTACACTGTGCAAGGGTGGTTAAATTTTGAGATCCATTATAATTCACTTGTTTCACAGCAAATTTTTTACCCCTCCATGTAGCATTTGGCAGCCTGAGTAGCTGTTTCGCCCATGGTTGTCCTCACTAACTGGTTGAAACTTTCTTGGTTGCTCGATATATTCTGTACGTTGTACAAGTAAACAACAGGTTCCACTGCCACAGTAGAAAATATATATTGATTTGAATAGCGCAGTTGGCACTCATCGTACCAAATGATGGCTTCTTTTTGATTGGGGCAGCGCTGAACAATGCTTTCGGTGGCTACGGTGAAACAGTTTCTGCAAACATCGGTGCTAACATCCCCGCGGCAAAGAAAGAGGCCATAAACATCGTCAGGGTCCTGACCAGCAGTAGTATTGTAGAAGCCACTGCTGACAGTTGAATTGGAGGAATGGGAAGATAGGAGGTTATTTAGATTGCCCTGGTATGTGCTGTTTATGGTGTAATTGGATGAATTTATGCAAAAATGGTAGCGGTACGTAGGCTGTGCTTCAATGGTAATGGTGAGGCTAAGAAAGAAGAGTAAAATTGCACAAAATCTAGGAGGATGCATTTTGGTGATCCAGACAAGTTCTCTTAGGAATTGTTTATACTTGAGTCCTAGTCCTCTGGTCTTAATATGCGGTGGAAAATTGTTTCTTACGAATTTATTTTACTTTTTTAAAATAGGATTAATTACATAATTAATAATAATTCTTTATCGTTATAATTAATCAAATTTTTATAATTAAAATAATTCAAGGAGTTTTAGTTGAGTCTCTACTCTCCTTTTCTATTTAAAAATATAACTTTATTATCTCAAATAAATTTTGTTCGAAGCAAAAAAAAAAATGGTTTGAATAGACAGCATATTTTAGGTGTGAATTGAAATATATTGCATCACTTGAGTTTAATGTTGGAAGCAAAGTTTTAATAGTTCAAGTCAACCCACCAATTAAGTGTGTGCATGACTTACTTTTGTGTGCCGTGGGAGAGAAGAAAAAAGACTGGGCCAATTCAGTTCCAAACAGGTGAAAATTGAACAAAGAAACAAAAAAGAAGATAACATTTCTAGTTCCATAGCTATCATTCCACCTCCCAAGCAATTGTATCGTTATAATTCATGACGTAAATAGAACTTCCATCTCTCTTTCAATAAAAAATGTAAAAATCAATTAGGTACTTGTTCTGTTCATAAATAATGGTCAATCTTATTTAAAATTAAGCGTCCACCCAGAAAAATATAGTATTAATATTTTGATATTGTATTCCTATTATGCCCCAACAGTAAAATATTGTATAATAATTGAGTTTCTTAATATTAGTGAAATAGGAAAATGGATACTTAACAGTAAATAGAAAATACATACGTAATTGTGGTAAGCTTTCCCACTGTCATAAACTTTATACCTTTTCAGTTGATGACATAAATAGACCAGCCTTGTTAGAATGCCAAATAATCATCTTTGATGAAAGAAGCATTTCTGTGATTTGAAAGCCTAGCTACATAGATGAAGTGCATTAGAAACATAATTCCGAAACATATAAAGAAAAGACAAACCAAATTGAAAACTCGGCAACCAAGTCCTAGTTTGATATGTTGTAGCAATTTGAATTTTTTCACTATCGGGGATACACATCAGTGGTAGATCCTTCGTCGACAGAACATGGAATTGATTTACTAGTTGATTGATCGGACTCCAACCCCTTCGTTGGCATGCCCTGTTCTGATCTGCTATGGAAAAAAAGTGCTGGCTGACTGGGAAGTGGTAGAGTAACGGAATAACTACTAAGCATAAGAACTACTGTTGCCATTGTTGGTCTCTCAGCTGGATCATCATGAAGACACAACAAACCCATTTGTATGCATCTTAATGCTTCATTTCTCACATATGAATCTCCCAGACCTCGATCCAACACTTCCATAGGTGTTCCTGACCTCCAGTGTTTCCACACCTGTAAAATTAACTATATGTTAGCTATGGTTCTTTTTCAGGTGACGTTTAATTGGAGTTCGAACTTTACAGACAAGCAAACTACCAATTATAGTAAATTAAAAGCTTATTGACGATAACAGAGGAAAACCTTCTTACATAGCTTATGAGGTCATATTCTCCATCTGCTTGATAGAACGAACTATTCTTCTTCCCACTTACAATTTCTAGCACCAAAACCCCAAAACTGTACATGTCGGACTTGGTAGAGAAATGTCCGTGCATTGCGTATTCTGGAGCCATATAACCGCTAGAAACCACCAACACAGGCAGAGTAATATCAGTATGTTCATAAAACCTACAAGTGAGTGCAGAAAACCACCAAAGCAGTACACTTACTATGTTCCAACAACTCTACTTGTATTTCCTTGAGTTTGATCGGCTCCAAAAATCCTTGCCATACCAAAATCTGAAATTTTCGGGTTCATTTCGCTGTCTAAAAGAATATTGCTTGCTTTAAGATCTCGATGTATAATTCTAAGCCGAGAATCGTCATGAAGATAAAGAATCCCTCGAGCAATTCCAAGTATTATTTTGTAGCGCCTTGACCAATCCAATTGTCCTTGCTTTTCGGGGTCTGCAAATTCAAAAAAACATAACTTACACATTTCTCATTAGAGGAAAGGAAATTGAGCATGAGTTTAGAGGATGCAGACCAAATAGAAAATGGTCAAGGCTTTTATTGGGCACAAATTCATAGATAAGTATCTTTTCTTCTCCCTCTAAGCAAAATCCAAGCAGCCTTACGAGTTTTCTGTGTTGAAGCTTTGCTAACAATACAACCTCATTCTTAAATTCTCGAGCACCTTGGCCAGAGCTTCTTGATAACCTCTTCACTGCTATTTCTTGCCCATTAGGAAGCGTACCCTGAGAATTTTACTTTCGGGCAAATTTAGACTAGCTCTTTGCATAAGTTATTAAATTTTCAAGATTCACTTTAATTCTAAATACAAAAGTTAAAAGAGATTAGTAGCAATTTGCTGTCCATCAGGAAGCATGCCCTGAGAAACCATTTCCACCAATTAGCAAATTTATGTCTTTTACCTCAAGAAAATAATAAAAATTGCCAAAACTTTCTCACCTTGTAAACCACACCAAATCCACCTTCACCCAACTTATTTTCAGGAGAAAACTTGTTTGTGGCTGCTTCTATTACTCCAAAATCAAATTGCAACGACTCAACAGACGAAATATCAGCCCCAACATCAGTTTCTACACAACCATTTAAAAATTCAGAAGGCAGTTTGTTAAATCACTACATTACAAGGATTTAATCATTTGATTTTTACCACTTTCTTCTTTAGTTGCACCCAATTTCTTTGTTTTTCTGACCAGAAAACAGTATCCAACGACAAAAAGTGTAATGGCGATGAAAATTAGAACTACGATCGCAATTATTGTAACTGTAGGAACTTTCCTCTTCCCTGCATCATTCATAGAGCCAAATCAGACATTTTTGTTAATCCAACTGACTGATATAGTTAATAGAACCGAATCAGACCTTTTCTCCCAGGCCCTGGAGGAGGAGGATTTAGTGGAATTAGAATTGGAGACGGAGACGGAGCAGGTGCTGTCACCGGAACCTTATAAAACCTGTACAATTCATATCTAACATTACAGCTAGGGAATACTGTTCTTGCTCCTTGCCTTCCATCAGAGTGCACAGGAAGCAAACCAATGGCCTCTTGGAGGCAAGAATTACAAGCCGCGGCTGATAAATCAGGCGTGCACTGCACGAGATTATACAGTGACTGAAAGCTGGTAAATTTCACTTCACCAGTAGCAAACTTCGACCGATCATTTGCAGCCTTTCTAGCTGTATCATTCAATGTTTTCTCCAATAAGCTCATAAAAGGCTTTTTTTCTCTAGCGCTAACATTCTGCGGGTTCTGCATATAAAACCAAGGATCATATTGCACATGAGAGAAGAAAGTTTGGTTGGAGTAACGCAGCATGCATTCATCGTACCAAATAATGCAATCCTTCATTTTTGGGCATTGTTTGGTGATTTCTTTGCTTGCAGTCACAATGCACTGCTGACAGACATCCTTGGTTACATCTCCCCGGCAAAGGTAGAGGCCGTAGACCGTGTTGGAAAAGTCTTCACCGATAGTGGTGTTGTAGAATCTGATGTTTTTGGTGGAATCGGAGGAAAAAGAAGAGAGAAGAGAATTGACATTTCGCTGGTAGATACTATTTGGCCGGTAAGTAGTGTTTGTGTTGGGCCAATCGGTCCTTAAATAGACAATTTGTGCACCAGCACGAAGGCTAAAAAAGCAAAGAACAATTGTTAAAGATAACAACAAAGTGTTAATGCAGAGATTGGAAATGGAATCCATACTTTGATTATTGTTTGCACAATCAGAGCTTGTGCTAGCTATTTAAATAATGGTGGCAAGCCAATGTAATTTTATTTTTACGAAGTTAAAAATTAACCTTTTTTCGTGACAGTATATAGTAACTGATTTGAGTAACGAAGAAGGCATTCATCGTACCAGACTATGGCCACTCACTCCTTCCACCGGGCAAAGCCGGACAATGACCACTTCTTCCACGAAGAAGACACTAATTTATAATTATAAGACAGTGGAAGAAAGGTATTTATCAAAATAGACTATGGCCACTCACGAAGAAGGCACTATTATATATGGTTAAAATAGATTCCATTTTCTTTCAAATCATGTTACAGCTGCTAGTCTACTACGCCACTTTCGTATGAACCAAAATTGTAAATTTTTGAAATTAAGTTAGATATAAATTTACTTTGTAAAGACTCTATTTGGGTGGAGGTTTAATAAAGGTAAGACTAAAATAACTAAATTAATAATACAAACACAGAAGTTGGATTAATAATTCATTTGAATATTTAAATTTTAATAATTATCTATTAAGTACTTGTCAATTTTAATTTTATAAATATTTTAGAGTATTTTTAAAAAATTACACTGCATGTCATTCAATTGTGATTTATCAAAAAATCTACTAAAATTAATTGAAAGATAAATTAGTTTCATTTTCAATTATAAACAGTTTTACTGTGAACATGTATTTTTATTATAATAATTCAAATATTACATACGTTAGCGTAACGAAAGGTTAGTGTAATGAAAGCTTACACGCTTTGAATTTTCAAATGTAATATGAATTTATATTTATTATTTATAAATTTGACAATTATATCTGATTAATAATAAAATCATTGTTGTTCATGAAGATAAAATTCAACTTCATCTATCAAGAAAAACAAATCTAATAACATCAACTTGTGTCATGATTGGTGGCAATAAGGGGTGAGAAGCAGTTGCAGTGGTGTAGAGAAGTCAGTTTTTTTTTTTTTTTGAAAAAGTGTAGAGAAGTCAGTTTAGTCACTAAACAATTCAGTTCAGTCACTAAACAATGATATCCGGTTATGGACCCTATATATATGGTTGACAGGGTAAAATAAATAAATACATAAATAATATAACAATATAACTGAAACAATGATATCAACACATTATGCAGAATTTTGTTTTATTTCTTTCGTGACGTGGGGAGAAGGTTATATTTTGTTTAAGAGTTTTATATTTTCAAATTTTATTTTACTTTTTGATAAAGTGATCCAAATGGTCAATTATATAAAAATTAATCAATTTCTTTGTCTAAATCAGATCTTTAAATTTGCTCATATACTAAGTCAGTAGTATATTGTCACAAAAAAAAAATTATACAAGTACTGGTGGTTATTATACAAATATGGTATTTTTTTTAACTTCTTTTTTTCATGCGGTAATATACCATGAATTTAGTACGTGAGCAATTTTATTGATCCTATTTAAATAATAATTTTTAAATTTAAAAAAAATTAATAAAAAAATATAACTAAACTTGACATATACGGGACTAGTAGACATTGCAAAACAGAAAATTAATTAGGTCAAGTGACCTGCCCTTAGATTCTTCTGAAAGACCAAAATGACACCTGGCTACTTAGACCTGTGGTCTACGTTGACAGCTGCATTTAATTAATTATTAGAGGTAACAAAGCGGATAGGCCACTTTTTTTTTTTTTTGAAAAGAAGATCATTTCATTAACACAAATCAGCCTCAAGGGTTAGGACACAACCAATTTGGTGAAGAATCCAACCAAACACAAAGATCAGACAGAGAAGATGAAGCTCTAGCTAAACCGTGAGCCACTGAATTCGCTAATCTTTTGGCAAACACAAATTTAACATTTGAAAAGGAAGAATAGAGATTATTACAATCCTTTAAAATTAATCCTAAATCCGAACCATAAAAGGAATTTGAAAGCAAAGCCTGAACAATGATTTGCGAGTCTGATTCTATGATAACTTGTTGGAGATTTTGAGACTTAATCCAGCTAAGAACCTCCTTGATTGCCAAACACTCAGCCAATAAAGGAGAAGAAGTGAAAGAAATAGGACCATGACCTGCTGCTAGAAACAAACCAGCTTCATTCCGAACCACCAACCCATAACCCGCCTTCCTCTGCAAAGCAAAAAGAGCAGCATCCACATTAATCTTCACCCAGTTTAATGGAGGCTTACACCAAACACTCAGATCAACTGCTGCCTGGTTAGAAACGTGAGCCCCTTCAGACGGGAAAAACTTCTTAGCTGAAGAAAAATCTTTAACCAAGTTAGCAGCCTCAAAAACAATACTAGCTGCACGTTTACTAACTCCATTCCAAACAAAACAGTTCCTATTTTTCCACAAACACCAACAAAGAGAGACAGCCTCGGAGCATTTATCAATAGAAAGATTAGAGAGGATAAAGCCCAACCAATCCAGAAACTGCAAGAAAGAACCTCTGATGAAACCACAAGAGGAACGGGACCAGCACTCTTTTGCTAAAGAGCAATCCAACAAAGCATGGGCTGTTGTTTCCAAATTCGAACCACAAATACGACAATAATCATCAACATCCACAAATTTAGACCACAAAGCAGAATTAGTTGGAAGACAATCATTACCAGCTCGCCAAATCAAATTCAAGACTTTTGAGGGAACTGGAAGACTCCATAATTTGTGCCAAGCAGATTCAGACATCAGAGAATGATGCTCACCAGTATCCAACAGACGATAAGCACTACTGAGAGTATACACACCTTTCCTATCCACAATCCAACACCAAGAATCCTTTGGACGATGAAGACTTAAGGGAATTTGCAAGATCAAATTATTATCCCTACTATTAAACATGGTGCAAACTAAATCAGTATCCCAAGAACAACCTATTGGCAGAATTAAGTTGGAGACCTTCAACGGACTCTGCCAAGAAGCAAAGTTTTGAATAGAGCTAATAAAAGGATTAAGATCATCAGGTAACCAGGATCATCCAAAACCGAAATATCCTGTCCATTCCCCACTCTCCATTTGCTGCTCTTCTTAATAAGATCCCGAGTTGCCCTTATGCTACGCTAGACAAAACTTGGGTTGGAGCCGATTTGAGCATCTAAAAAAGAACAGGAAGCATAATATCTTGCTTTGAAGATCCGTGCAATCAAAGAATTCGGATTGGTGAGTAATCTCCAACCTTGTTTGCCTAGCATTGCTAGGTTGAACTGATGAAACTTCCTAAACCCCAATCCTCTTACAGACTTCCTGTCACACAACCTATTCCAGCTCTTCCAATGAATACTTCAACTCCTTGCATTTTTAGTTGCCCACCAAAAGGCATTCACCATTCTCTCCAACTCAAGACATAACCCAACAGGTAAAAGAAAGGAGCTTATGATATAATTAGGTAAGGACTGAATCACAGTTTTAATCAATACTTCCTTACCAGCCCGAGATAATAAGGTTCTATTCCAACCCTGCAAACGCTTCCTAATTTTATCCTTTACAAACCTGAATACCTTGTTTCTGTTTTTGCCAATATATAAGGGCATCCCTAAGTATAACTCTTGATCATAACCCTCTTTTACCTTTAAATAATTCAACACTTGTTGTTTCTCTAACTGCAAGACATTTTTGTTGAACACCATAGAGGATTTCATATAATTTATGCATTGCCCGAAGCCTGTTCATACAAGTTAAAAGCGCGCTGAAGATGCACAACTTCATCCTTATTAGCCTTAAAAAAGAAGTAACCGTCATCTGCAAATAACAAGTGCGAAACAGGTGGTGCTCCTCTGGCCATAGAAACTCCATGTATAAGACCTTGACTCTCCAACTTATTCAACAGCGCCGTCAGCCCTTAGGCACATAAAATGAATAAATAAGGAGAAAACGGACAACCTTGCCGAAGACCTCTACCCGGCATGATAAGAGTAGAAACAAAAATGCCATGCATCACAAATAATTTAACTGAAGAGATGAACATCATCATGAGACTGATCCACCTTTCCCGATCGATCAGTCTACTCTTCCGAGCGTTTTGCTCTCCCAATTGGATAAATTCACTATGTCCTTTTGATTGGATTTTTCGAGTGGATAGATTCACTCTGTCATCCCGAGCAAACACTTTGATCCGCTCCAACATCCGTCTCTCAGCTAGCATATGAGTCATTCCTAATAAATCTCCATCTTGACGAATATCAAGCCCCTTTAGAGATAAAACCACGAAATTTCTCACACACTTGAGTGGATTGGGCTACCATGCTATCTAGTAACTACAAACATTCAACAAGTCCAAGCAATGCATGAACTTGTTGGTAGTAATTGGCTTTGTCAGCATATCAACTGCATTTTCACTAGTGTGAACCTTCTGTAACAGTATCTCACTATATGCAATCAATTCTCTAATCTTGTAATATATCACGTCAATATACTTAGTTCTAGCATGGTAAACTTGGTTTTTAACAAAGCTTTCAAACTAAGGACACCTTGCATATTCTTTGCAGCAATCAACATATCATCAACATACAGTAACAGAAAAAGAAGGAGAAAAATTCAAGGCTTGATTGGTAGCAAAAGGACTTTAATCTAGGCACAATATATAGTATTCTAAACAAAAAAATATGTCATTTATTTGGGATGTCAAACTTAAAACACAAAGTGATAAGAACCTTGCACGCACATTGATTGAATATTTGGGTACAAGAAACAAAGAGATACATTGTTGTTTACATTCTGATATTAATAAATTATTGGCTTACATTCTGATATTAATAAATTATTGTTCCTAATCTAACATCCTTAATTAACTTTAGCATTATTCCCCTAATCTTACTTTATGAGACCATTATGTTAATGATTGATTAATATGCTAATGACTATACATATGTTATCTCCCATTTGTTAATACTTCCCATCTGCATAATTCCTTTTACTTTCAACACCTAATTAGAAATTCATTTGAGTATATGTACTATTTAATTAATAAGCAATTAGGTACGTATTTTGCAAGTTGTGAACTCATAGAGAATATTTGTATAAAGAGCATAAAAGTAATTTATAAAAATTAGACAAACTAAAATAAATTTAGATATATATAAGAAAATTTAATCCATTGAATATAACAACAAAATTGAATAAGTAACAACCATCTCTTATTATCTTCAATTTTCTTATTATTGTTAGCATAAGTTATTAAAAGTGTGTGTTGTTATTATTGTCATCATATGACTTGATCGAGTGAACTCCACTTGTAACTGTACTCCCTAACAGCTTGTAGATATTTCCTGCAGTAAGCTTTCCTTTCATCACCGTCAGTGCTCCCTTTACAATTCCAATGGTTTCCCTATTCTCGTCTGCTTTGGGAATGAAACAATTCTTATGTAAAGTACCCAAGGAAATTAGATTCTTTTTTAGATCCGGTATGTGTCAAACCTCACATAGTGTCCTAACGGTCCCATCATACATCTTCACTCTGACTTCACCTGTTCCTGCAATATTGCAACATCTATCATCACCTAGATAGACCGAACCAGAGTTGACCGATCGGTATGATGTGAACCACTCCTGTTTCGATGTTATGTGATATGAGCATCCAAAATCAAGAATTCATGTATCCAAGAACTGAGTTGATACCGAAATCATATCTCCACCACTGCTGTCCAATTCTTTATTTTGTGCCACATTCATCGACCTCTCATCAGTTTGCTATTTTAACTTTGGACAATCTTTCTTCATATATCCCTACTCTTTGCACTTGAAGCAATGAACCATCTTCTTGCCTTTTGATTTAGATCTAGAATTTTATTTTCCAGAACCTTCCTTGTCTATCTTCCTTTCACGATCCTGATTACTCTTTACATACAAACAATCACCTTGAGAGCTTTCCCCTGCATTATGCTTCCATTGGTTATGAGCCAATAACGCTGTAGTTATCTCTTCAACTTTGATAGTTTCTTTTCCATATGTAAGAGTCGTCACCAGATGTTCATAAGAAGGAGGCATCAAACATAACAAAATTATTGCTCTATCTTCATCCTCAATACTCACATCAAGCCTTGCTAGATTCGTGATTATTTGATTGAAGATATTCACGTGCTGAGCCAAATCTCACACTTCCTGCATCTTCAGGTCATACAGCCTCTACTTCAGATACAATTTATTTGTCAGAGATTTGGACATAAACTAACTTTTCAACTTCTTCCATATTTCTCCTGGAGAAGATAGATTCATTACATGATATATAATCTCATCTACCAAACACAGCCTAATGGTTGCCGCCGCTCTCTGCCGTAATTCTTTCCAATCCTCATCCTTTATTGTTTTTGGTTTCTATGCCCGCAGCGTCTTAGAGAGTCTTTATTGTGCCAACAGATCCCTTACCCTTGTTTGCCATAATTCGAAGTTACTTTGGCTGTCAAACTTGACCACTTCAAATTCCATTCCTGACATAGCCATCTCAACCTGGCTCTGATACCAATTGTTGGGGAGAAACTGGCTAAATCACACAGGAATAATAATAAACAAATAAGAAAAATAGAAAGAAGAACACAAAAATTTAATGAGGTTCGGCCAACAATACCTACATCCTCGATGGCGGCTATTCTTTTATTACACAGAATATTGAATCTCAAACTTTTACAACGGTACATATAACTAGGTTACAACTCTAGTATTTATACATAACCTACTAGATACGCAATTACATAATTGTCCTATACCCTAAACGTGTACACACGTTTTTCCAAACCCATTTGAATTCCATCCACACACGCACGCTACTTAGACAGATTACTCCAACAATTCGATCAGACCGTCTAGCTCTCCCTAGTGTCCTGCTCTACCCGAGCGTCCCACTCCTCTCGAGAGTCCTACTCTTCCCGAGCGTCTCGCTCCTCCGAGCACCTTTGTCCGACTATACATACTTAATATGTTCCTCTGATCGGATTCTTTCAAGCAAACACTCTCTGCTCTGCTTCCATCATCTATCGGTCGGCTGGTATATGATTGACAAGCCTGCTATTTTCTTTTTTTTTTGTATATAAATAATTATTATTGTTATAAATTGATTTTATAACAAATTTATATATCACAAATAGTCTAATTAATCAAAATTAACAACTGAAAGAAAAATGATATAACTCACATATATCATAGAAGATTCAACTATTTATGCAAAATTATCAGAGACGAGGAAAAAAAAGAAGAAGAAGACTAACCAGTTTTTAGTTAATAATCACAAAGGTAGACGCCAGCGTCTCGGTGAGAAGCTACGGTGACGACTGATGAAGAGGTATGCAAATTGATTCGAAAATTGATTTCTTTATCAGAGAGAGAGAGAAGTTGTGTCTAGAGAAGAAACGACAGGAGAGAAAATTACATGAGGTTAAGGTTTTGAGTGGAGAATTTATAGTTAATGTCATATACGTAATTAATTATAAAATTAAGATTAATATAGTAATATTGTATACGGAGTCCCCATTCTCCGCGCCCCGTCCTAAAATACACCTCGAAAATTTTAATCCCTTCCCCGCCTCCGTGAAGGAAAAAATTGGAAAATCCCCCTGTGAGCATCCCTAAACATTGCCATGGCCTAGTTTTTAATTTATCTTCATATCTTGCATTATATGGATCACACGATTCAAAAGTTTTAGCCCAACAAATTATTTGTGCAATTCGCCGTTGAAGTACAAACCATATATAAGCTGTCAATTAAAAATAATGGCCATTTCATTTACTTACCTACCTAAGAGCATCTTAACCTACATCACATCTATAATAATATGTACATTTTGTTTACTATTTTAGTCCACAAATTTATAAACACTCCAACAAAATTTCATTTATATTTCCAACTAGCCATAAATTGAAAAAAAAGTTACCCATAATCAATTATTATTATTCCATTTTCTTGATTCATCCCCATACTTTAATTGTACTCAATTTAGTCCACAACTCAGTTTTAATTTTAAATTCTCTGCTCAAATGGTGATTAAAACTTGCACTTTTCTGTTTCACATGTGCTCAACTTGAAGCATGTGTTTTTTCCAAAATTTTAGCCTGACCTTCACGCATTTTTTTTTCTTTTCTTTTTCTCATTTGTTTTTTCTTGAAAGAAGAAATGATTTTTTTGAAATTTACTTTATTTTTGAAATGTTTTAAAATTTAATTCTACAATAAAAGAAATTAAAATTTTGAAGTGTCAAAAATTGACACACATTATGTCGATTATTTATTTATTTATTTTTTAAAAAAACCATACGTGCAGGGATGGAGTGAGGTACCGAGAAGAGCATACGAGGAGGCGGCTCGGGAGACGCGAGAAAACATGGATAAGCTAGGGAGACATAAGATAATGAGATTAAAAAATGCAGGGTGGGACCTGAAAAGAGTGGATGTGACTGATGGGACGTCCCCGCATCTAGCTTTTTCTAGCTATCCAATTTTCTTTTTTTTTTCTTAAAAAAAAAATTGGGATTCGTTAAAAACGGTAACCACTTTGGCAGCCTTGAAATATATTGCATCACTAGCTTATCCATGTGTTATTTAGAAACTCTTGTGTTCTCTATTTTATCTGTTGTTCTTGTTTATTTATTTTCTATTTCTGTATTATTTAACCTCGATTTTCCAACAGATGTGAATTGAAATATATTGCCTCACTTGAGTTTAACGTTGGAAGCAAATTTTTAATAATTACACATCAGTAATAGATCCTTCGACGACAGAACATGGAATTGATTTACTAGTTGATTGATCAGACTCCAACCCCTTCGTTGGCATGCCCTGTTCTGATCTGCTATGGAAAAAAAGTGTTGGCTGACTGGGAAGCGGTAGGGTAACGGAATAACTACTAAGCATAAGAACTACTGTTGCCATTGTTGGTCTCTCAGCTGGATCTTCCTGAAGACACAACAAACCCATTTGTATACATCTTAATGCTTCATTTCTCACATATGAATCTCCCAGAGCTGGATCCAACACTTTCATAGGTGTTCCTGACCTCCAGTGTTTCCACACCTGTAAAACTAACTATATGTTAGCCAGGTGACGTTTAATTGGAGTTCGAACTCAAAGACTTTACAGACAAGCAAACTACCAATTAGAGTAAATTAAAAGCTTATTGATGATAACGGAGGAAAAACTTCTTACATAGCTTATAAGGGTCATATTCTCCATCTGTTTGATAGAATGAACTATTCTTCTTCCCCCTTACAATTTCTAGCACCAAAACCCCAAAACTGTACATGTCGGACTTGGCAGAGAAATGTCCGCGCATTGCGTATTCTGGAGCCATATAACCGCTAGAAACCACCAACACAGGCAGAGTAATATCAGTATGTTCATAAAACCTACAAGAGAGTGCAGAATGTTGGAAATAAGAAGAAAGGAATACAATGGATAGTATCTAAGCAAAGAAGCAAGGAAAGAAATTCAGAGCAGAATTTTATTCAATTCAAAAAACTGAACGTTTACAGCTTTTTCTTCACACTAGCAAACAAGGAAAACATAGAATAAATAGACTCCAATTTTTAACAAACTCCAGAAAATCACTGCAACTACTCCTAAACTAAGGGACCATTATTTTAGGATGCTGAAATCGTGGAGTCAGTTGGGAAGATCTTCTTACTGGCGGAATGAAGTTTGAATCATTCTTCCAACACCCCCTCTTGATTCAAATTTACATAATCCAAGCTTTTCTCTCAGACACACAAACTTAGCACAAGACAAACCTTTAGTGAAGATGTCAGCAACTTGATCTACAGAACTGCAAAACTTGAGTTCAATTTCTCCTTTTGCAACTAATTCTCTAATAAAATGGTGCTTAATCTCAATGTGTTTTGCTCTCCCATGGAATACTGGATTTTTGGTCATTGCTATTGCAGAGCTACTATCACTTAGTATCTCGGTTGCCCCCTCTTGCTTCATACTCAAATCACATAGTAATTTCCTTATCCAGATTGCTTCACATGCTGCTGCTCCACTTGCCACATACTCTGCTTCACAAGTAGATAATGCAACTGTTGGTTGTTTTTTTGATTTCCAGCTCACCATTCCAGAACCAAGTGAGAAACAGAACCCGGTGGTGCTCTTCCTGTCATCCAGTGAACCGGCCCAATCGCTATCAGCATACCCATGCCAGACTAGCTGAAAATTGTCTAACCGGCCATACCATATTCCCAAATCCAAAGTCCCAGCAATGTATCTTAATACCCTTTTAGCCACTCCATAGTGATGCTTTGTAGGTTTGTGCATGAACCTTGAAACCAAACCTACTGCAAAACACTAAGTCTGGCCTTGTGTGTGTCAAATATATCAGCCCACCAACAAGACTTCGAAACTGGTGACTTTCAGCAGCTCCCGTTCCATCTTTTTCTTGTAACTTCTCATTGCAATTCAAGGGCGTGTCTGCACATTTATAGTTGCTCATCATGAATCTTTTTAGCAGATCCATTGCATATCTCCTTTGACTAATAAAAATGCCATCTTCACTTGCTTGATCTCCATCCCTAGAAAGTAATGAAGTTTGCCCAAGTCTGTCATCTCAAACTTCTCCATTATCTGTTTCGTGAAATCAGCAACTAGCAAATTATTAAATCCTACATAAATCATATCATCCACATATAGACATACCAATAGGAAGTCCTTCTCGCCATAGTGCTTGATGTACACAGTGGGCTCATTTCCACTTCTGCTGAAACCCCCCCCATATTCCAAGAAGTAGCTATCAATCTTTAAGTACCAGGCCCTAGGCGCCTGTTTCAGCCCATAAAGAGCCTTTCTAAGCTTGTAAACTTTGTGTAAATGTTGCTGAATTTCAAATCCTTCAGGTTGCTCGACATAGACTTCTTCAAGCAGGTCACCATTCAAGAAAGCCGACTTGACATCAAATTGATAAACAGATAGATTCCTGAAGGCAGCCATTGAGAGAACTATTCGAATGGTTTCAAATCTTGCCACAGGAGAGAAGGTCTCTTCAAAGTCTATCCCTTCCTTTTGTGAGTAGCCTTTCACCACCAACCTCGCTTTATATTTCTGTAAAGTACCATCTGAGTTGTACTTTGATTTGAACACCCATTTAAGTCCAATAGCTTTCTTGTTGGCTGGTAGATCAGCCAACTCCCATGTCTCATTTCTTTCGATGGCTGCTATCTCCTCTTCCATTGCTTGTCTCCATTCCTCTTTCTCTGCAGCTTCTTCATAGGTTCTAGGATCAGATACATAAAGAGCAAATGTGCATTCATACATTTCTCTTAATGATCTGAATTTTCTCGAAGGGATTTCATCATTTTCTGTTGTGTCATCAGCTGTATGCCTTGGGGATGTTGTGCCACTGCTTTGATGTGAAGTATCTCTACTGATAGGTGAATTGGAGCTGCTACTTGGTTGTCCTGTGCTGCTAGATTCTGCAACTGAATTTGCATTTGGCTTTTGGACTTTGTCATCTGCATCACTTACGTCACCATCATCTTGTTGATGTGCTCCAGTTTCTTTTTCTTTGTTCTTCCAATTCCAGCTCTCTTCTTCATTGAAAATTACATTTCTGCTTACTAAAATCTTACAACTTGATGGGTTATATAGTCTATAAGCTTTGGATTGAGAACAATATCCAAGAAAAATACATTTTTCAGATTTACTATCAAGTTTATGCCTATCATGAGCATTTTTCATTACATATGCAACACTCCCAAATATTTTTAAATTCCCAACCGAAGGTTTATTACCTGTCCAGGCTTCAAATGGCGTCATTTTCTCCACAGCTTTTGTAGGTGACAGATTTAACAGATAAGCAGCAGTTGTCACCCCTTCTGCCCAAAATCGATCAGGCAGATTCTTGGATTTTAGCATGCTCCTGGCCATTTCAACGAGAGTCCTATTCTTCCTCTCAGCTGTCCCGTTCTGCTCTGGTGTATAAGGAGCTGTAAGCTCCCTATGGATGCCATTTTTCTCACAGAATTTGATAAAGTTTGATGATAAAAACTCCCCACCCCGATCAGTCCTTAACGTCTTTAAACTTTTTCCACTTTGTTTTTCCACTAATGCTTTGAATTTAACAAAGTGATCAAATGCTTCAGACTTGAATTTGAGGAAGTAAACCCATATCATTCTACTATAATCATCAATAAGTAGCAGAAAATACTTACTTCCTCCCAATGATTATGTTCTCATGGGTCCGCACAGATCAGCATGCACCAATTCCAGCGGTTCAGAGGCTCTCCAAGTTTGTTGAACAGGAAACGATCTCTTGCTGTGCTTCCCATAGATGCATCCCTCACACACACCATGCACTCCTTCAATTTGAGGTATTCCACTCACCATACTTTTATGGGACAACACCTTTAAGCTATTTAAATTTAAATGACCATATCTAAGATGCCATAGATGAGAGGCATTCTTAGACAGGGCCATCATGGCTTGGTGTTCAACTTTATTAACTACAAGAGGGAACATATGGTTCTCAGCCATCTCTACTCGAATCAAAACATGATTAGTGATTTTCTCAGTGATTATGCACTCACTTCCTTCAAACAGAAGAGAATAACCACTAGTCATGAGCTGACCAACACTAAGTAGATTATGAGCCAGATCTGGTGCATAAAGAACATTGGAAATCAGTTTCACTTTACCAGAATCAGTCTTTATTTCTACCGTGCCTTTTCCTTCCACTTGTATTTTCTTGTTGTTTCCCAATCGGATGATCTTTTTGTGAGTCTCATCTAATTTGTTGAATATGTTCTTGATGCCAGTCATGTGATTCGAACAGCCACTGTCTATGAACCACACAGTCTCCTTCTCTTGGTCATGTTCAATGACAGCCATGAAGAGATAGTTCTCTTCTTCTGCTTCAGTTGCAGCCTCCTCAGCATATCCAGCTTGACCATTCTTACAGTCCCTTGCCAGATGTCCTTGCTTACCACAAGAGTAACACCTCCTCATTTCAACCCAACCTCTGCCTCTACCTCTTCCTCTTGATCCTCTTCCTCTTCCTCTTCCAGGTGTGTTTTTTCCTTCTCCAGTCTCACTGCTTGCCTTGGCTTGAAATGCCTTCTCCTCAACCTTTAACATGAATCTGTTCATTCGATGCTCGTGAGCTAAGAGTGAGCCCATCAAAGCATCAAATGAGAGTGCTTCCAGATCATTAGCCTCTTATATTGCTGCCACGACATGATCATAGCATTGTGTCAAGCTTCTGAGAATTTTGGTAACCACTGTCTCCTCTGATATATTTTCACCAAAGGCTTTCATCTGATTAACAATAGCTTTCCCTCGTGTCATGAAGCTCTCAACACCTTCATCTTCTTACATAAACAGAGTTTCGAAATCTCTTTTGAGGGATTGTAATCTCACTTTTCTGATTCTTGCTGATCCTTGAAACTCTTCTTTCAGTTTCTTCCACGCTGCTTGAGCTGATCGAGCATCTGATATTCTGGTGAAGACACTTTCATGCAATCCTTGCTGTATAAAAAATAAAGCCTTTGCATCCTTCTTTTTGCTTTCTCTCAGTTTGGCTTCATCTTCTTCCAACTCATAAACACCATTTTCAATCAGATCCATAGTTCCTGAGATCGAAATAAAGTCTCCATCTTAATACTCCAGAAATCATAGTTTTCGCCTTGAAATATGGGGATCATAGATAGCTGCATTGAGCTGTCATTAGCTACCATTTTGATGAAACCAAGGTACACGAACCAGGCTCTGATACCACAATGTTGGAAATAAGAAGAAATGAATACAATGGATAGTATCTAAGCAAAGAAGCAAGGAAAGAAATTCAGAGCAGAATTTTATTCAATTCAAAAAATTGAACGTTTACAGCTTTTTCTTCACACTAGCAAATAAGGAAAACATAGAATAAATAGACTCCAATTTTTAACAAACTCCAGAAAATCACTGCAACTACTCCTAAACTAAGGGACCATTATTTTAGGATGCTGAAATCGTGGAGTCAGTTGGGAAGATCTTCTTACTGGCGGAATGAAGTTTGAATCATTCTTCCAACACAGAAAACCACCAAAGCAGTAAACTTACTATGTTCCAACAACTCTACTTGTATTTCCTTGAGTTTGATCGGCTCCAAAAATCCTTGCCATACCAAAATCTAAAAATTTCGGGTTCATTTCCCTGTCTAAAAGAATATTGCTTGCTTTAAGATCGCGATGTACAATTCTAAGTCGAGAATCCTCATGAAGATAAAGAATCCCTCGAGCAATTCCAAGTATTATTTTGTAGCGCCTTGACCAATCCAATTGTCCTTGCTTTTCGGGGTCTACAAATTCAAAAAACCATAACTTACACATTTCTTATTAGAGGAAAGGAAATTAAGCATGAGTTTAGAGGATGTTTTAATAGTTAGTTTCTTCAATTGATGTTTTAATTGTCTAATTAAGTGTTTTTGGTGTTTTTAGGACTTAATTGAAAGAAAGAAAGGAAGTTTGAAGGACTTATATGAAAGTTTAGCTTTGAGATAGTTTGGCAAAGAGAAGAGTTTCACGTTTGTTGGCAGAAGCAAAACACTCCGTGGAGTGTAAATTCACTCCGTGGAGTGTTGGAACACTAGGTAGAGTAAAAGGCTTACTCCACCGAGTGAAGAAAAGAGAAAATAACTTCCTTCATTCCATAATCACTCAAGTAAGTTCCTTTGTGCCTTTAAATTGTTTTAACTCTTTGTTGGGTTCTCAATCTATTTTCCAAAGTTTGTGCATTCGTACTTATTTTGAAATGAGATTTTGCATTGTTCTTGACATGGTTGAGATTATTATGATTGTAATTGATTTAGGTGCATGTAATTGGAAGCGCTTTCCACCACTACCGCCTCCGCCATCCGAGTGAACCAAGTTTGAGTTACTGTGGACAGTAATAACTTTTGTGAGGGGGGTAGCGCTACTCTGAGCTCTAGAATGTTGCTGACATCCAGGAAGTCTACTTTTCCTTTTTCTTTATATAATGAAAACACTTATGTTCTTATGTTTTATGTTGTTTTGTTTTTAATTTTTAGTTTTCTTGTTGGTGTGTAATAGTAATCTTAGGAGCAACTTGGTGCTGTAACTAACTCAGTGATGATATGAATAGTTGCTAGTTCTTGGTTACTTAGTTGTTTTTGTCCTTCGAATACATAGTTAATCCGCATGTATCACTTAGCTTACATAAAGCTTAGTTTGCCCCAGTTCTTCTCAGAGTAAGATTGATTTTCATTTAATCCGCCTGTCACGCGGGAGACCCGGGTTTGATCCCCGGCAACGGCGCCAAATTTTGGTCGGGTTGTCGACGCCCTCCAAAAATAAATACTGATTCACCTAAACTAACTTGTAGAAATAGTGGAACCAGGTCGAATCCCAAGAGAACTATGATGATTAATTTCTCAATGTTAAAACAAAAGTATAAAGTAAATGGGGGGTTTTGAATCTTTTGAATTGAAATTAAAAGTAAATTAACAGAGAGCAAAAATATTGAATTAAATGAAAATCAATCTTACCAAACTTCCAATTCAAAGGCATAAATCTCATCCAATTGTAACTTTGATGATAGGCTTAAAGATTAATTTCTCAATCCAAGAACTTAGTCTACTTAATCGGAAAAGCCGTAGAAAGTAATAATTCTCCTAATGTAATTGACTCAAACAAAGCATTTAAAATCAAATCTTACCATAGATTTAACTGGGCACGATAGCGTTCCATATCATTTCAATGATAGCATTAAGAGTTAATGAGAATGACTAAGACAAAGATTAATTGATCGAGATAGCTACAAATCAATTAACTTTGCATCTTAATTTCCCTAGAATCTATTATGCAAGCTATGTAAATCGGAAAGTTAAATTCACACACACATAAACCAATTCCTTGCTACTAAAATCAATCATTCATGACAATTACGGATCACAAACTCATGGATAGCAATTGAAAAATTCATATTGAATTAAGACGTCAAGTTAATCAATACAAATAATTCATAGAAATTAAGAACAAGGAAATAGAATTACTTAGATTGAAGAAATCCTTGTTGAGTTCGAAGCCTCATAAGATTACAATTGGAATCGAATCACCCTTGAATCGGAATTAGAAACTTAGCCGCTCATGTTCTCCATCAAAAACATTGTAAAAGATAGAAGAACTAAGAACTAGAATATCAAATTTGTAAGCCAAAAAAACCAAGCCGCCGCCGTCCCACCAGTCCAAATAAAATGCTTCTTTTATATCATGGAAGGAAGAGTTTAACCCTCACGTTACTTCCTCTTTCATCCATCATCCAATATAAACACAAACTTCCTATTTAAGAATTTTAGTAATCCTCGCGCCCTTGGAGAATCAACACACTCGGTGGAGTGTGTTAGTTTCTTCTTTTTCTTCACTCGGCAAAGCAAGGTGCCAAAGCAAACTTCCTCTTTTATTCACTCGGTAGAGTAACCTTTTACTCTACCTAGTGCCTAGACACTCCACGGAATGAATTTATACTCCACGGAGTGTTTTGCTCCTGCCATCAAACGTGAAATCTCCTCTCTTTGCCAAGCTATCTCAAAGCCAAACTTTCATTCAAGTCCTTCAAACTTTCTTTTCTTCTTTCAATTAAGTCCTAAAAACACCAAAAATACTTAATTAGACAATTAAAACATCAATTAAAGAAATCAACTATTAAAACAACTAAATTAACACCAAACTATCCTAAAAATATAGTAAAAACACATTAAAAACATAGATAAATTCACATTTATCAAGTTTAGAGGATGCAGACCAAATAGAAAATGGTCAAGGCTTTTATTGGGCACAAATTCATAGATAAGTATCTTTTCTTCTCCATCTAAGCAAAATCCAAGCAGCCTTACGAGATTTCTATGTTGAAGCTTTGCTAACAATACAACCTCATTCTTAAATTCTCTAGCACCTTGGCCAGAGCTTCTTGATAACCTCTTCACTGCTATTTCTTGCCCATTAGGAAGCGTACCCTGAGAATTTTACTTTCAGCAAATTTAGACTAGCTCTTTGCATAAGATATTGCACCTCATTCTCTTTATTCTAATATTAACATAGAAAATGTGCTAAATGCATAAACTTAAACTTAATTATTTTTTCCACCATACCAATACCGAATTTAATGATTCAATGAGAATTTAATGAATATATGATTAATCAAACAATAATTCAATCAATATGAGTCAATTTAGTAAATTAAAATTTTTTTAATTTTATAAAAAAATTCAATTAACAAAATATAAAAGCAATATAGAATATTGACATGGTAAAATTGATTGAGAAATTAAGAAAAAAGCGAGCAAAAATCATTCAAAATACATATCTGATTGAGAAATTGAGGAAGAAGGTAGAAAGAAACGTTAAAAATGCAGAACAAATATATATAATATAATAAGGGTATTATGATCTTTAAAAACTTGACTCTTTAAAAATAAGAAATTAATTTGTAAATTTCATCTTTTTTTATGAAATTTAGTGAAAGTATAATGAATTTCATGAAATTTAATTCATAGAATTCAATTTCTATTTTTTTTTTCATTCCAAGCATGAAAAATTAGAATTACAAATGAATTCCATAAAATTTTATAAAATTCAATTATTTCAAACATAATCTTATAGATTATTTTTTACAACCGTGAAACATCTGTGCTAATGCTTTTACAAGAAACAGAACATCCTACTTAAGAGTCAGCAAACCGTGACAAGTTTCAGGCGTTATTAAGCCTTATATTCATATGGATATATATATAGAACTAGAGATAACCGCATAAACAGATTATATATAATAAAAATTAAAAAACAAGATGGTGAAAGAAAAATGTTAACAGAGTGATTGGGACCACTTTCCCGTCGCTATATCATTTTTGGGACTCAATATCCGCTGCCGCAAATTCACACTCCCGGATTGATCTGTCGATTGGCTTTGGTACACGTACATCTCTGAATTTAATCTTTAACAATTGACTGTTCCATCGCAAATTTTTATAGATAAAATCATTGTTTCTGAAAATTTAAGGCCGAGGAACAAAAATCTTAAATCCGTTGGCAAATGTTCAAAATATTAGTATAAAATTTTCAATAGTTTTCTATTTCAAACGGATTTTTTTCCTAAGCTTTTTGCTGGTATAGTCGGTAACTAAGTATTGAAAGAATACTTAAATAACAAATTGCAAATCTAAATAAACACATAACTATATGTTATGCACTGCTAGTTTTCATAAATTAAACTAACTCAAAGTATATATTATTCACTCTGTCCCGTAATTTTTGTCAACCTTTCTGTTTTCATATGCTCTAAAATATTTATATTTTTCTTTTTTATATCACGGTTGACATATAAATTTCTATTATAGCCATATTTAATTTTATCTTATTAATTACAATTTAACCTATGCTATTCATTAACTATAATTTTTTTAATTTCAATAATAATTAATTATTCATTCTGTATTTAGGATGGTTATAATAGAAAAGTTATAGAAAAAATTTGTTCCATAATTATAATAATTACAATTTATTAATATGTGTTAAAAATGAATAAAAATTATGGAACGGATAAAATATTTTATTAATTTATTTTATATTTTGTATTAATATTTTATTCCAGTTATTTATTGATAAAGATCAGAAAAAAAAAAAAGTGAGTTTGCATTCGATCTCTTCATCCTTTAGAGGAAAAGACAAACATGACATTAAAGATTCTAATGAAGTCATCTTCCAGAAATTAAGTCTAGTCAATTTCCCCTGTTACACGTTATGTTGATTTTGCCACAATATTGGACTTTCTTGTGCGTGTACACATATACTTTTCTTAGATTAGTTAAAGAAAATAATTAGATACAAAGATGTGATAATGACACGTATTAAATATGAATTGACAGGTCTTATCTCGTCTCTTGCTTATTCTTGTAATAGCATTAGCAATGATGTTTCGCGGTTGGAAAAAATGATCTATGAAAGAACTTTCCTAATTGAATTGCATGAAAACATGTTGTGTAGATATGAGAATGTGCCCGAAACATTCATTAACATATAGAAAGAAGCCAACAACATCGGTGCAGAATGGAGAGAGCAGAAAAATAAAACACAACAAAATTTAAATTCAGTTCCATGGATTATCGTGGATATACTTCAGTAATTGATCGTTCATCAACGGACCATGGCAACGACGTGCTTTTAGATTTATCAGACTCCAATTCCATCTTTGGCATGACCGGCTGTGATTTGCTATTGAGAAAAAATGCAGGCCGTCGGGGCGCTGGTAGAGTGACAGAGAAACTGTTGAGCATGAGAACTACTGCTGCCATCGTTGGTCTGTCAGCTGGATCTTCATGAACACATAGCAAGCTTATGTGGACACATCTTAACACTTCATTTCTTGAATACGAATCTGCCAAAGTTGAATCCAACACTTCCATAGGTGTCCCGTCTCTCCAATGTTTCCATACCTGCAGAAATCGAGTTAATTATTCTGATAAATTAACTTTCATATATCATTAGATTAGTTCGTGAAGACTCGGTCTATGCAAGAACGAAGCGCTCAGAAGAGCTTCTGGCGAAAATATTTATACTCACGTAGCTCAAAAGATCCTCAGCAGCATCCGATTGATAGAAAGAGGTGTTCTTCTTTCCGCTTAAAATTTCAAGAACTAGGACACCAAAACTATACATGTCGGACTTGACAGAGAATTGCCCATGCATTGCATATTCTGGAGACATATAACCACTGAAACCAACAACACACGCAACAAGAACATTAGTGTTTGAAAATTGTGATAGAAGTAATTTAAAGAAAGTAGGAAAATTGGAAACTTACTATGTTCCTACAATTCTGCTTGTGTTCTCCTGAGTTTGATCAACTCCGAAAATCCTAGCCATCCCAAAATCTGAAATTTTTGGGTTCATATCTGCATCTAGCAAAATATTACTGGCTTTAAGGTCACGATGAATTATTCTAAACCGAGAGTCTTCATGAAGATAAAGAATCCCTCGAGCAATTCCAAGTATTATTTTGTAGCGCCTTGACCAATCCAATTGTCCTTGCTTTTCGGGGTCTACAAATTCAAAAAACCATAACTTACACATTTCTCATTAGAGGAAAGGAAATTGAGCATGAGTTTAGAGGATGCAGACCAAATAGAAAATGGTCAAGGCTTTTATTGGGCACAAATTCATAGATAAGTATCTTTTCTTCTCCCTCTAAGCAAAATCCAAGCAGCCTTACGAGATTTCTGTGTTGAAGCTTTGCTAACAATACAACCTCATTCTTAAATTCTCCAGCACCTTGGCCAGAGCTTCTTGATAACCTCTTCACTGCTATTTCTTGCCCATTAGGAAGCGTACCCTGAGAATTTTACTTTCAGCAAATTTAGACCAGCTCTTTGCCTAAGTTATTAAATCTTCAAGATTCACTTTAATTCTAAATACAAAAGTTAAAAGAGATTAGTAGTAATTGCTTACCATGTAAACCTCACCAAATCCACCTTCACCCAATTTATTAGCATCAGAGAAATTATTTGTAGCAACATGTAGCGTATTCAGATCAATTTGCAAGGACTCCACAGTGCTAATATCATTTCCACCTACTTGTAATCCAAGGACAAAAAATTTATTATATACATGATTGTTTTTTTAATGCTTTCAACCTCATCGTAAAATAATCAGACAAATTCTTATCTAGCCTCTATCTAATTTGGCACGTATGGACTAAACAATTAAACTCAAAATTTCTTACTTTCATTTTCCTGCCTAGTGCTATCATACATCTTTCTTGCCCGCCTCCTCAGGAAACAACAGCCCAAGCAGAAGAGCAGAATAGAGACCGCAATTGGAGCAACAATGGCTACAATCAAAACAGTTGAGATCCTGCGTTTGCCTGTATACACGAAGTAAACATGTGCCAGACATTATTGAGATACAATTCAAGCTCGTGATATATCGTTGAAGGATTACGTTTAATTGTTCAAGAACAGTGTGATCTGTTCATCATTTTATTTTTTGAAAGCAAGTTAATTTTGCCAAAAATTAAAATTATCACTGAATATACTATAAGATAAAATTTAGGTTTGTTATTCATTGGAATTTTCTTGTATAGCATGAGTTCATAAATAAGTTGGTGGATCAAACAAAAAATATATAGATTAGACTGAATAATATATTTATCTATAGATATTATTTTTTTCATATTTGTTAGGCCACATTTAATAAAATAAAATAAAAAAGTGTTTATTCGGTAGGTTAATGTACTGACGGACGTAAATCTAAACAGATTAAAATGAAAATTAATATCTTTTCATCCAATGGTCGAGATTATGTGTGCATATGACACATCCGCGTGTCATCCTGGAGGTTCACATAAACAAACAAATTAATGACCACCAACCATATTACTGAATCAGAGTACATCTTGACATGGGACAAATAAATCAACTCTACCTTCTTGTTTTCTTCCTTGAGCCGTAGGCGGAGGAAGAACCGCCGGGGACGGTGGCGGCGATTGAACTTCAAGTACAGACTCATTATAAAAGGGGTACAACTCATACCGAACATTACAACTCGGAGACAACACTCTTCCGCCTTGCTTTCCACCGCAACAACTAGGCAATTGCGAGATAGCAATTTCAAGACACCGTTTGCAATCTGAATTAGAAAGATCCGGCGTGCACTGAGCAAGTGTATACAGATTCTGAAACTCCGAAACATTGACTTTATCCACCGCAAATTTTTTATAATTACCAGACAAAGCTTTCGCTGTCTCCTCCATAGTTTTCATGACAACCTCGTTAAAACGCTGTTGGTCTGCTACATTCTGTGTGTTCAAAAGAGACACTGTGGGTGCTTGAGCCATTGTAGAGAAGATAAACTGATTTGAGTAACGAAGAAGGCATTCATCGTACCAGACTATGGCCACTTCTTCCACCGGGCAAAGCCGGACTATGTCCTTGACTGCAAAGGTCACGCAATTCCGGCAGACATCTGCGGAGGAATCTCCACGGCAGAGATATAGACCGTAGACATCGTATGGTTCCCGGCCAGCGGAGGCGTTGTGAAAACCAGGATTTTTAGATGAGTTGGAGGAAAGAGAGGAGAGAAGAAGAATGAGATTAGAATGGTAAGTGCTATTTCTGATGAAAGTGGTTGTGTTTGGGCAAGAATGATAAAGATAAGTGGCTTGTGCTTCCGTGCTAATTACAAAGCAAATCAAGAAGAGGACGAAGATGAAGATTAATCTAGAAGGGGTCATTTTTTTTTTTAAGTATAAAATTCTTTGACTCAAGATTATAAGATGATGGGATATTTATATAGAAAAATAAGAGAAGAGTTAGAAGAAGAATACTTCTCTTACTATCTTTCGTATCTCTAAAACAGAGCTTAACAGAGTTCTTATATACAAGCAAAAATGGGAAGAACTAACCGAAAAATAACTATAATTACAAAAAAAATAAACTAGAATTACAAAAAAAAAAAGAAAAATAACTATGATTAAAATAACGGTAAAATTATTGCAGTCTTCATCCCCCCTCAAGTTGAGGTTTGGTGAGCATCCAACAAAGCCAACTTGGAAGAGAACTTAGTAAATAACGAAAAATCCAATGACTTAGTGAATAAATCAACCACTTAAGAAGATGATAAAACATGAAGAGGAACAATAAACCCAACTTTGTACTGATTCCGAATAACATGACAATCAATGTCGATGTGCTTGGTACGCTCATGAAAGACCGAATTAGAAGTGATATAAATTATAGATTTATTATCACAAAATAAAGGAATAGGCCGACGCACAGTAACCTGCAAATCATGCAAAATATAAGCAATCCATTGAAGCTCACAGACAGTAGAGGCCAGAGCACGATACTCAGCCTCTGCTAAACTTCGAGAGACAGTAGGTTGTCTCTTAGTCTTCCAAGAAATAGCAGAAGAGCCCAAGAAAACACAATAATCAGTAAGTGACTTGCGTGTCTCCAGACAGGTAGCCCAGTCTGCATTAGAATATGCAGACAAAGAAAGATCAGAATTAGAAGAGAAAAACAAGCCTAAGGAAGGCTGCCTCTTTAAAAATTTAAGAACATAAAGGGCATGCTGCATATGAATCTCCCGTGGCGATTGTAGATATTGACTCAACTGTTGCATTGAATAAGTAATATCTGGTCTTGTAAATCCCAAATATAGCAATCGTCCCACCAACCTTCTGTATGAACTCGGATCAGAAAGTAAAGGACTGGTTGAATCAAGAAGAGAACCTCCTTTTAGAAATGGAACTTTCTTAGGCTTACAAGTCAACAAACCCGAAGAAGTCAAGAGGTCCAGAACATATTTACGTTGATTAAGAAAAAGACCTTTAGTAGTTCGAACAATTTCCAACCCTAGAAAATATTTAGCCACACCAAGGTCCTTAATAGTAAATTTCTGATTGAGGGCCATCTTCAACTTGTCAATTTCAGAAACAAGAGTGCCACTAATAAGCATGTCATCTACATACACCAAAACAAGCAAGGAAACGGATTCTGAATGAAAATGAAACAAGCAATTATCATAGAAAGACTGCTGAAAACCATATTCCAGCAAAAAATTGGTCAGCTCAGCATTCCATTGACTTGAGGCTTGCTTGAGACCATAAAGAGACCGAACCAGCTTACAAACCTGTCCCTGTTGTGCCTTAGAATATCCTTGAGGAGGGAGCATATATACCTCTTCCTCCAAGAAGCCATGCAAGAAGGCATTATTAATATCGATCTGATGAAGAACCCAGTTCTTTGCAGCAACAATGGCAAGAAAAATGCGAACTATTACTACTTTGGCTACAGGTGAAAAATTGTCTGTGTAATCTTGGCCAAAGACTTTATTATACCCCTTTGCTACAAGGCGAGCCTTGTGTTTATTGATGGAACCATCTGGATTGAGTTTCAACTTGAATACCCACTTACAACCAATAGCTTGCTTGCCTTTTGGTAAATCTATCAGTTGCCAAGTGTTATTCTTCTTAAGAGCTAAAAGTTCCTCCTCCATTGCTTGAACCTATTCCGGAAGTAAAATAGCTTCTTGATAACTGTGTGGCTCATGGTGTAATGTTACATGAGCTAAGAAGTCTGAATATTCACTAGGAATTGTAGAGTTAGAAACAAAAGGAAAAGTGCAAGGAATATGAGAAGAAGAGAAACTAGTTGAAGCACTAACTAGAACATTATTTACAATATAATCCCTTAGCCATGCTGGTT
The DNA here is from genome assembly GCA_037975025.1 of Excoecaria agallocha. Lineage (NCBI taxonomy): Eukaryota > Viridiplantae > Streptophyta > Magnoliopsida > Malpighiales > Euphorbiaceae > Excoecaria > Excoecaria agallocha. Next base: position 79,478 of record JBBPFJ010000569.1, read on the forward strand.
TATGTCTTTGTCTGGTACTTTGTCGTTCAGTTACCACAGGAACATCAATTGCAGCACGAAAAGAATCCACATTATACTTCAAAGCAGTTGAAGTACCAGCATTATCATGAATAAGGTCATCATTTTCAGATGGAGAGCCAACATCGGATACAGATGCAGGAACCGGAGGAACAGGTGTGGTTGTAGCCAAAGAACCACTTGCAGCATGATTAGGAAAAACAATAGGGTCAGGAGTAAAATTAGAATCATGAAAACCAGTGACTCGTGGAATTGGAGTATGAGTGAAATTTGAGGGTGCAATATCCTGTTGGAAAGGAAATATGTCTTCATGAAAAAACACATCCTTAGTGACATGAATCTGCCTATCTTCCAAATGATAAACCTTGTAACCTTTTATTCCTGGTACATAACCCAAAAACATACCCTTACCAGCCCTTGCAGCAAACTTATCTTTCTTGGGCTTAGTATATGTCACATAACAAAGACAACCAAACAATCGTAAATCAGTAAAATCAGGTTTCTTGTGGAACAAAACTTCATATAGACTCATCCAATTCAGTACCGCAGTGGGAAGCCGATTAATGAGATAAGTCACATGCAAGATTGCTTTTCCCCAAAATCGAACAGGTAAGTGAGCTTGTAATAATAGAGCTCTAGCCATTTG
>JBBPFJ010000570.1:0-42905 GCA_037975025.1 Excoecaria agallocha
TAATAACAAAATCAAATTCATCATTATCCAAACATGAAACTGAAATAATGTTTCTGCTCATAGCAGGCACATAATAACAATTATTCAAAACAATACAAAGTCCGGAAGGTAAAGTGAGGTGATAGTCGCCTATCTCCATGGCAGCAACTCGTGCTCCATTCCCCACACGGAGGTCCACTTCATTCTTCCCAAGTAACCGCCTATTTCTTAACCCCCTGCCACATTTGAACAAATGTGAGAACCACAACCGGTATCCAATACCCAAGTGGTAGAAATAGAAAGGTTAATTTCAACAACAAAAATACCAGAACTGGACGCCTTGGCTCCATTCTTCTTTTGTTCTTCCTTGAAGAGAGCGCAATTCTTCCTCCAATGCCCTATCTTGTTGCAATGGAAGCAAGTGCTCTCACTCTCTTTGAGTTTTGGTGCCTTGGGCTTGGATTGGGCCTGAGGTGCACTCCCAACTGACTTGGGTTTCCCCTTTCCCTTTCCCTTAGCGGGTCCCTTCTTAATTCCTTTTTGAACCATTAGTACGGGATTGGTCTTTCGAATGTTTTCTTCAGCATTCTTAAGCATCCCATGAAGCTCAGTGACTGACTTGTTCATTGCATGCATGTTATAATTCATCACAAATGGATCATAAGCAGCAGGCAATGATCCTAAGATCAAGTCAGTGGCCAATTCCTTTGGCACTAGTACCTCAAGCTTCTCAAGAGTATCAAGATACCCTTTCATCTTGAGTACATGGGTACTAACAGGAGTACCCTCAGCCATCTTGCAAGAAATTAAGGCCTTTGTTGTCACGAACCTCTCGTGACGAGCTTGCTCTTGGAACATCTCCTTGAGGTGCACCATGATCACATAGGCCTCTTGGTCCATAAATTGCTTTTGCAATTCAGGCACCATAATGGCCAGCATCAGACAGGTCACATCATTGGAGTCGCTCCTTTTGGTCTCAAAAGTTTCCATTTGAACCGCAGAGGCTTTCCTTCCTGGTTCATCAGGCAAGGGTGCATCCAAAACATACGACTTCTTCTCTTGCTTAAGAACTATTCTTAAGTTTTGAGACCAGTCTATGAAATTGGTGCCATTCAATTTGTCCTTTTCAAGGACCGATCGCAATGAGAAATTGTTGTTTGAAGATGCCATTTTTCAATCTATAATAAAATTTAGCAAGATTAAATGAGGTCTTATTAATGATCCCATAAAACGAATTAATATCCCTTTAAATAATTCGCGTTAGTGATTTAATGTGGGCCAAGATCCACTTTTCACAACAACTTATTAGTCAAGCCGAGCTTGTACACCTAACAAGTTAAGTTACTTAGGTAGGAAAACTCCAATCATGACTCGTACATGACTCTTGGATCAAATGGGCTAACATCTTAAGATGTTATAGCACAACCCATTTATTAGTTGCCTAGGTCCGGGCATCCCTTTCCATGATAAGTCCAACCTACATTCACAACCCATGACTCACAAAGATAATCGGGCGCATCTAGGACTCCTAGTCTACGTGACCGATGATCGATGCCTTGACATGTTTCGAATTAGGAAGGCAACTTTGTGACTTACTATTTTAGGGATTTCTTTTATTACGGCTTACATGGCATACACTTTGTCATCCATACATAGCATGCATATATAAATAATTGCATAAAGTAAAGCGTGACAAACGTGGGCCCAAAAACCTACAACTAAGATTCTATACTATTACATAAGAATCTTCGAGTTGGGCTTCTCCACTCCGGTGGGCTTCGTCTTGATTTACAAAGTCTTCAAGTATATTCTATTCTAAGAAATAAATGAAACTTTTACAATAAAACATAATGGCTCGCAGGCCATATTTAATTACAAAAACCCAGGGCCCATGAATGCACCATGCATATCCATTCATCACACCAAACTAGCAAATAAATATACATAGCATTCATGGATAAAACAAAGTCCAATTTTATTTAATTTAGCCAAGCCCATTAATGGAAATTGTGTACTTGAACCTTTAAGAGAAGACCTCATGACGGGCCTGGGCCAAAGCCCAATGGACTAAATCCTCTTATTGAATAAGTTCTCTTAAAAGCCCAAAACACTAACTAGTTAGATTTGTGCTATAAATCAACTCTAGTATAATTTCCAATTTTGCCATTTTTAATTTTATGTCATACAGCCCATAAACATTAAAAATGCATATAATATGTGCTAACATGAATTAAAAATAAAATCATGAAGAACACATATATAGTACATGGCATTCATGCAAAAACAAACAAACAACAAAAACTAGTTGTTTAATGCTTATGTAATGCCATAAAATGCACAAACATTTAAATCAATTTTATGAGTTATTTAATAATCTAAATAAGTCCATAAACATTGATTTAATATTCTGTACCAATCTGATCTAAATGTGTTTTTACCATTTTAATCAAAACAAAACAAACAATCTTGATTAAACATGTAACAAACACAAACTAGACATAGTTTTAAGTGATTTTAAAATTAATCAATTAAATTGTCATGGACCAGAATTAAAACCAAATTTAAAACATGTCCAGACCTGATATTTAATCTTTAAAAATCACTTATAAACATCCCAAAAACGTTTTTACATTTAATTTTGAAAACTAGTTGTTAAAATAGCAATTTACATGCCAACAAGCACCTAGTTTCATAATTAACATGTACCATCAGGTATAAATAATTAAATCCGACCATTACCAGCCCTAATAACATCTTAGGACAGTATATTAACATGTCATATTAATTATAACACCTATCTAATCAATTAAAATCGTTTTTACACCAAAACAATGCAAAAAACTCAAAACAGAAAATTTCAGATTTGCATGTTTTCATAATGACGATTTTTAATTAATTTTTTCATGCATCTAAAGCACTACAATAGCATGTATAGGCTCTGATACCACTGATGGAATATGACATGGTATGAATATCAAGATGGCACAGCGGAAAACAAAAATTTTTATCATACATGCCATACAATTCCATGACAAGAATCGAAACATGCAATTTTAGAGTTTTAAACTTACAACTTTAGATGCCTTTAAAACTTGATTTTGATGATGACCAGCAACCAAGAAGGATATGTCCACCTTACATCTTCACCACCAATGCCAAGGAACAACCTTTATGCCACTCCCTCTATTCTCACACACACACTTGCAAAGATGACTTAAAATCAAGAGTGCTAGCTCTATGATTGTGTAATCGGCAATGGAAATGATTTGAAGCCACAAGATCTGATCTTGTTCTTCCTTTAGGTTACTATTTCATCCCGTTAACACAAGAGAACAAGAAAGATTTCTTTCCCCTTGAGTATTTCGGCCAAGAGAGAAAAATAGCAAAACGGCATACCCATTTATTCATTTAATTCATTAATATATATCACTTAATTTAGGTCAAGTGTGAGTGCCGAAAATTAAGTGTTAATTTCAGCCTCCATCACTTCCTAATTAAGAGATATATCTTAATTTAAATTCTATTAGAATTTAAATTCAAATGGCATTAGTCATTTAATCAAAACAAACTTACTTATTTAAGGTGATAAGTTGCCGAATTCAACTAGTATTTTAGTTTGAATTTTGGCTACTTTAATTCCCTCTCAAGTATTATATTTTGATTAAATACAAATTAGGATTTAATACTCAATTAACTTAATTATACATAGATAATTAATCAATTGAAATTAAACCTAGCACATGCCAACAAATTTCTCTCGTAACCAACTGTTAACAGATTTGCCTAAAACAGCAAGCTGTTTTAGGCAAAAAGATAGTTCAATATATTTGCCTAAAACAGCTAGCTGTTTTAGGCAAAAAACTCGTTTCACAGATTTGCCTGTTTTAGGCAAAATCGTGGCTTAACAGCTATTTTAGGCAAAATCGCACCTTGACAGCTGTTTTAGGAAAAAAACTGTTTTTACAGATTTGTCTAAAACAGCTAGCTGTTTTAGGCAAAAAATCTGTTTACCCATTTTATGCATTAATTTGACTTTAAATAAAAGTCCAAATTAATTCCCAATACACAATTTAAATATTTTAAGCCCAATGCTTTGTGTGCGATCCTATAGGTCCATTTAATGTTGGCAATGAATTAATAAATTAATTCAAAGGCTATATATATTCTCTAGCAAGATATTATAGCATTCCAAATTAAATGAAAATGCATATGGCATTTAGTGACCTAATGCAATTTTGCATAGTCCCTTACCCATAAATATCAGAATTAATATAAGGCATGGAACCAGTCATCCTTATATATATTAATTCCTTTCTTGATATTCCAGTGACACTGAACTCTCAGATAAATAATGATTACTCATTATTTTATCTCGGTATGGCCATACACTTCTCAGTTCACTGATCAAGTGGCCGATGATATTTTCTCTCTTAATAAGAGGGGTAATCCCTTCACTTCTCTCATGCTCTCTAACATGAATCAATGCATACCCAATCATACCCGTACTTGTCACTCTGTTATGAGTACGTTAGGTGTATGTCAAAGTACACAGTAATTCATAAAGAGTTTCATAGAGATTTCAGGTCTAAGAACTCTGATACAAAACTTGCATATGAGAAACACTTATGACTTGTACCATGTAGTGTTCTCATGAGTGGATCTAATCCAGATACCGTGTTCTAAACATGTATCTATGATCTCTGATTGACACTCTTGTCCTTATGATCCGTAAGACAGAACTCAACTTATCAGAGAGAGCATACTAGTCTTAATTCATTTGTTATTCCCATAACAATGACTGACTAGGGATATTTAGAATGAAGTCTCATTTGTTTCAAGGTCTTACAACCATGTGCCTCACACATGATAACTTAAACTGAAACAACATTCTTGGATAGTTCTATCAATTGATATGCACAGGAATACAAAAGATAAAACAAATGCCTCATTTATTAACTCAAATGTTTTATTACAATCTATTGGGGCTAGGGCTTACACTAACATTATATGCAAAAAATATCATGTGGAGCATGTGTAAAAGGATTAGATACATGAAGTATGTGTAAAGAATTATTCACATACAAAAGATTATGCAAACAGGACACACGCAAGGAATTTGAATGTGTAAAAACTAGGTTTGAAAAAATCTTTACAAAAATCATGTATGCAGTGGCATTTACAAATTTTTTATCCAAACATTTGTATAAAATGATGTCTAAAAAGAATGCTTGCAAAAATGCATAAACCACATCCTAAATGGTTATAAGGTTCGTTGAGGGTGCAACTCAACCATCATCTCACAAATACCCATTCAGAATTTCATTTTAAAATGGGCATTAGGGAAGTTATTGTGACGGTCATTGAACCCCTTCGATGCCTCGTAGCAAAATTCGGCTTGTCTATAGAGGTTCGCTTTTAAGTTCTAAAATTGGATGAGGTTCATCAAAATCATAAAATTGGCCATTTCACAATAGAAAAGGGATTCGACCCAATTTGCCATGTTTTGGGCCTCAAAAAGACATGAAACAATGTCTCAGGATACCCCTAATTCTATTGTTAGTGGTCAACCTATGATCGCATTTAAGTGGACCCAAGAGGTAGGTATTATGGAGTCAACACCCAATAGTACGTTAAGAAATTATTCTAGCCTTATGATGGCCAAACCAAAGATGGTATGGGACATCACTCTTACTTATATCTTGGTTAGGTGCTTTTTTATGATTGTGTTTTTAATATTAATCCACTATCTCCCTTCTCACACGATGCACAAATATAAGTAAGTAGACAATAACACTCATAAGAAAGTGGTAAAGTAAGTAAATAAAGGATATAAAAAATTACATAAGCACATCATCCAAAAGATAAAAAAACATCATACATAAATCAAGGTATTCATTTAGGATAGGAACATTGATTTCCTCATGCATATTTACAAAAGGGGTGAAGAGTCTTTACAAATTTTTAGAAAATACGGGATGAGTGATCCAAATTTTGATGAAATTATAAAGAGTCTTCTTTTATTAAGTCAATTTTGGATGAAAATTTGACATTGGACCATTTTATTAAGGAAAACCCAATTTAATTTATAAAAATGATTTAAGTTAAATTTTATTATTTTACCATGCAAAGAAAAATATTTTATTACTAGCTATTACAAATCACCAAATAATTAATCCAAAGAAACAATAATGATAAATAAAAGGAAATAAATAAATAAAATAAAATAAAATGAGCAAGGGTAGCAATAAAACCGTCTATGGGAAATCCTCCAAAGTATTTCAACCTCAAACTCCCAAAAGGATCAATGCAAAATGAATTAATTACTCAAAGAAAAGAAAGTAGATAAAATGATTAGTATGAAATGAGTAAAAATAAACAATAAAGCAAAATAAAATAAATATGCATTATTCTGGACTAAAAAAATAAATAAAAAGAATATAAGAAATACATGAGGCAGAATCAAGGATTAACATTAAAAAATGTAAATATGTGACACCCTATACCCGAACTTAGGTACAAACATTGGTGTACCTACCCTAAATGCGTCTCACACATAAGCGAAATTTATAATTTTAACCAATAGATCTAATCTTGCCATGAATTTACAATATACATATTAATGAGAATAAGAAAAAATCACCTTTGATTTTTGTTGAACCGTTGATTTTCCTTCTCATCGGGTTGTCGCAAACCACAGTGTCCAAAATTGAACACCTCCAATGAGTAATCCACACTAGAGAAGGATTGAATGAACCAAAAAAGGAGGAGAACAAGGGTTGGCCGAAATCCCCTTGATGCCAGCAAGGGGGTGGCGGCTAGGGATGAGAGAGTGAGAGAAAATCTTTTCTCTTAATTGTTCACCTTAACTATAATACCCTATCACTGGGACTTTTGTAGTTAGGCTAAAAATCCAACTTTATAATAGGATTGGGGTCTTTAAAATTGCTGGAGAAATATTAAATGGGCTTTTGGAATTATTAATAATTTATTTGGGATTAATTAAATCCAATTTAAGTCCTTTTACAAAAGACTATGTATAAAACCCACAAACTAGGCCCTTTGTGTATATACTTGGATTTAATCACCTAAATGAATTCCAAATCCATCCAAATTAAATATGTGGGCTCCATAACACTTATAAAATATATTTAATTTATTTTGATCCAAGAATTAGGCCTCTATGGCCTTCCACAAGGGCTTGGCGTGTAACCTTTCCTTTGGAGGGTTTCTGCGCCAAAGCCATTCTTCTGGGCCCCTTTTAATTTATCCAATGGATCTATTAATTATTGTATCATCCCTATAACACTTATAGTCCAATAATAATTAATTATGAAATACAATATTTCAATTAGGTCCATTTTATAGAACATTTCTAAAAAGTTTTGTAAACAATTTTACATGATCATAATTAATTAAACTCTAATTAATTATTCTTTTATTCACTTCTCTACTCCCATAATAATATCAAATATTATTATCCTTTTCATTTTATCATTTTATCCTTTTCTCTATATGTGTGTGACCTATTGGGTTCCTGTCCATATTGGTAGTATAATATGTAATTGTGAGTTCTATTCAAAACTCACATGATTTAAACTTCTTTAAATCATTTTATCAATTCCTATTGATATTTATGATACACTATTATACAAGTTATGATTAGCCTCTAGCTAGGCATCATGACTACCCAAATATCAGGAAAGTCAAGTGGTTTGACTATACCCTTCCATAGAAACAGTTACCATGCAATTACTCCTTTCACCACTCTTATCTCAATTAGATTTTGAGTATAGATTTCTGTCAACTCATATAAATCTAATTATGTATGTTCTATTAATTTAACCATTGTTACCAAAATGCCCTTCATGGATTTCTATCCATCTTGGCATATTACTCTGGCCAGAGATTCTTTGAACAAGGCAATTATAGAATCATGCGAGATAACTCCCCTTAATAAATATAGGATGGTGAATCATTTGTTAATCACTCAACTATCTTCAAGTAGGTCATCATATACCCAACCTCCTAACTATGTTCACCCCTAGTTGGAAGTAATCAGTTATGGAGTCAAAGTATACCACTTGCTACTTAAGGTAACTTTGGTGATCTCAAGTCTAAGGATACTTGCATAATTGCTATGAAGAGATTCCTCACTGACATAGATTTAATATCCATGTGAGGATTCTCTTTACAGATATCCAATGAACTTGTTCTTCTAACAAACATCCACATGTTAGCTTTGATTATCTTCCACAATCACAATTATGAGAACCATTGTTTAAACCATTCAAGAAGCATAACATGTGCTAGTCTATCTGAATTAACAATGTCCTATCTTGTTAATTCTATGACTAGGGATATTTAGATATTAACACATTTTTATGCAATAGACATCTCATATCATGAACACTATTTTTATAATATCTAGGACTTCATTTATTAATTTAAGATTTACAAACTCATGTATTTAAACATAGCATTAATAAATGAATGATGCCTTTTATTAAGAATATGAGTTCATATATATGAAATAAATCCCTATTACATGGGCTCTAGGGCATACTCTCTAACAATCTCTCACTTTCACTAGAGCAAATCACTTTTGTGTCTCAAACCCATGCTATTTATATAGTGATCGTGCTTAATCTGGGAAATGCTTTAGTGAGGGGATCCGCCACATTATCATCTGTGGGGACCCTTTCTATTTTCACATCATTTCTAGCTACTATTTCCCTTATAAGATGGTAGCATTTGAGAACATGCTTGGATCACTGATGAGATCGTAGTTCCTTTGCTTATGCAATGGCTCTATTAATTGTTGTCACAATATAAAGGAATCGGATCAACAATGTTAGGCACCACTCCTAGTTCAGATATGAACTTTTTGATCCAGACTGCTTCTTTGGCTGCTTTCAAAGTAGCAATGTACTCAACTTTTGTCATGGAATCAATAATTGTTTCTTGTTTAGAACTCTTCCAACTAACTGCCCCTCCTCCCATTATGAACACAAAACCAGACTATGATTTACAATCATTTTTGTCAGATTGTAAGTTGGCATTTGTATACCCATTTACTTCCAAACTACCCTCCCCATATACCAAGAATATATCCTTAGTCCTTCTTAAGTACTTAAGGATATTCTTGACAGCTGCCCAGTGTTCCTCTCCAAAATTAGATTGGAATCTGCTTATGACACTTAAAGCAAATGCTACATCTGGATGTGTACATAATATAGCATACATGATAGAACCAATTACAGATGTATATGGTATTCTATTCATGTTCTCTCTATCCTCTAGTGTCTGCGAACACATAGACTTAGAAAGGTGTTTCCCATACACCATAGGTATAAACCCTTTTTTAGAGAGACCCATATTGAACCTCTTCAATACTTTATCTATATATGTACTTTGAGAAAGACCTAGCAACCTATTGGATCTATCTCTATAGATCCTTATTCCTAGAATATAGGATGCTTCTCCAAGGTCTTTCATGGAGAATTGCTTGGATAACCATATTTTAACAGATTAAAGAAGAGAAATGTCATTTCCCATGATCAATATGTCAACCACATATAAAACTAGGGAGATAATTGCACTCCCATTGACCCTTTTATATACACAAGGTTCATCTTCATTTTGTGAGAAACCAAACTTTTTGATTGTCTCATTGAATCGTATGTTTCAGCTTCTAGAGGCTTGCTTCAATCCATAAATGGATCTTTGAAGCTTGCATACCTTTTCGCTATTTCCTGATGTGAACCCTTCTGGTTGTGTCATATACACATCCTCAGTCAGATTTCCATTTAGGAAAGCTGTCTTCACATCCATTCGCCAAATCTCATAATCATAATGAGCTGCAATGGCTAAAAGTATTCTTATAGACTTAAGCATCGCTATAGGAGAAAAGGTTTCATCATATTCAATACCTTCTTTTTGCTGATAGCATTTTGCTACTAAGCGAGCTTTATAGGTAACTATATTACCTTCCATGTCGGTCTTCTTTTTGAAGACGTATTTGCACCTTATGGGTTTTATCCCTTCGGGTGGTTGAGTTAAAGTCTATATTTTATTCTCATACATGGAGTCCATTTCAGACTGCATAGCCTTAAGCCATAAATCACGTTCTAAATTGTTCAAAACTTCTTGATAGCTTGTAGGCTCATTGTCCTCTACTAGAGTTATGCCTCTATCTGAATCAATGTGAAATCTATATCTCATAGGGATAAAACGCATCCTAGTAGATCTTTTAGGATTTTGTATATAATTAGGCTCAACTATAATCTCATCATTATGAAATTAAATCTCGGGTTCAATCGGTTAATCTACTTCTATTTGTGGGTCTTGAACTTCACCAAGTTCAATTTTACTCCCACTTTCCTATCGTAGGAGAAATTCTCTTTCCAAGATGATAGCATGCCTTAAAACAAACACCTTTTGTTCTAAGGGATGGTAGAAATAATATCCAAATGTTTCTTTTAGATATCCCACAAATAAACATTTGTCAGACTTAATATCTAGTTTGTCTGATATTGTCCTCTTCACATAAGCAGGACAACCCCATACTTTAATATGAGAAAGTGTGGGTTTTTTGGTATTCCATATCTCATATGGAGTAACATCAACCGATTTACTAGGAACTTTGTTTAACACATAAATAGCAGTTTCTAGTGCATATCCCCAAAAGGACTTAGGTAAGTTTGCTCGGCTCATCATGGATCGAACCATATCTAATAGTGTTTGATTTCTCCTCTAAGATACACCATTGTGTTGTGGTGTATATGGTGGAGTCCATTTTGATAAAATCCCATTATCTCTAAGATAATCTTGAAATTCTTGGCTTAAGTATTCTCCACTTCGATCTGATCTAATTGTCTTAATACTCTTGCCAAGTTGCTTCTCTACTTCATTTCTGAATTCTTTGAACTTTTCAAATGCTTCTGATTTATATTTCATTAGATAGACATATCCAAACCTGGAATAATCATCTATGAAAGTAATGAAGTAGGAGTAACCTCCTTTGGCATGTGTAGTCATTGGACCACATACATCTGAATGTATTAAGTCTAAAACCATTTTAGCTCGTTCCCCATTACCAATAAAGGAAGCTTTTGTCATTTTTCCCAATAAACAAGATTCACATGTATCAAATGATTCATAATTAAATGATCTCAAATCACCTGACTTGTGTAATTTGGTCATGCGTTTCTCTTTTATATGGCCTAAATGACAATGCCATAAATATGAGGCATTTAGATTATCTTGTTTCATTCTCTTGGTATCCACATTATGCACTTCTTTAACTAAATCAAGAACAAATATACCATTCTCAATGATAGCTTTTGCATAAAACATATTGTTCTTAAAAATGTAACAACACTTGTCCTTTAAAGAAATGTCATAATTGTTCAATAAATATCTGAAACAAATAATACTTTTGGACAATGCCGGAACATAATAACAATTATTTAACTCCAGTATCAATCCACTTGGAAGAGGCAAATGGTAAGTCCCCATAATTGTTGTAGAGATGTTTTGTCCAGTAGTTGACTGTAGACATATTTCTGCCTTTTCAACTCTTCTACTGCTTTTAAGGCCTTGTAGATCATTACAAAAATGAGATCCACATCCGTTATCTAATACCCAAGATTGTTTTGAAGCAATAGAATAGTTATTAATTTCAATCAAATGAATACCTGAAGTAGAAGCATCAGCTTGCTTCTTCTCCTTGAGAGAATTTAGATAGGCCTTGCAGTTACGCTTCCAATGACCATGTTGTCCACAATGGAAGCAAGTTCCTTTGGGATTCTCTTTCTTGGCAACCTTCTTCTTGGAGATCCCACCATTCTTCGGCTGCACCTTGGTTATCTTCTTCTTCTTCTTCTTTTGCTTCTTGCCTTTAGCAGAAGTGACAATCATGACACTTTTTGGATCCTTCTTGAAGGATCCATAAGCTATTTTGAGCATGTTGATTAACTCGGGAATGGTCACTTGGATCTTGTTCATGTTGAAGTTAAGCACGAAAGGAGCAAAACTTGGTGCCAACGAGTACAAGATTAAATCTATGTATAGATCATTATCCATTACATAGCATAGTGTACTCAAATGCTCAATATACCCATACTGTTAGTGTAAGCCCTAGCCCCAATGCATTGTAACGAAACACTTGAAATTAATAAAATGAGGCATTAGTTTTATCTTTTGTATTCCTGTGCGTATCAATTGATAAAACTATCCAAGAATGTCATTTCGGTTTAAGTTATCATGTGTGAGGCACATGGATTGTAAGACCTTGAAACAAATGAGACTTCATTCTAAATATCCCTAGTCAGTCATTGTTATGGGAATAACAAATGAATTAAGACTAGTATGCTCTCTCTGATATTATGAGTTCTGTCTTACGGATCATTAGGACAAGAGTGTCAATCAGAGATCATAGATACATGTTAAAGAACATGGTATCTGGATACGATCTGCTTATGAGAACACTACATGGTACAAGTCATAAGTGTTTCTCATATGCAAGTTTTGTATCGGAGTTCTTAGACCTGAAATCTCTATGAAACTCTTTATGAATTACTGTGTACTTTGACAAACACCTAACGTGCTCGTAACAGAGTGATAAGTACGGGTATGATTGGGTATGCATTAATTCATGTTAGAGAGCATGAGAGAAGTGAAGGGATTACCCCTCTCAATAAGAGAGAAAATATCATCGGCCACTTGATCAGTGAACTGAGAAGTGTATGGCCATACCGAGATGAAATAATGAGTAATCATTATTTATCTGAGAGTTCAGTGTCACTGGAATATCAAGAAAGGAATTAATAAATATAAGGATGACTAGTTCCATGCCTTATATTAATTCTGATATTTATGGGTAAGGGACTATGCAAAATTACATTAGGTCACCAAATGCCATATGCATTTTCATTTAATTTGGAATGCTATAATATCTTGCTAGAGAATATATATAGCCTTTGAATTAATTTGTTAATTCATTGCCAACATTAAATGGACCTATAGGATCGCACACAAAGCATTGGGCTTAAAATGTTTAAATTAAGTATTGGGCATTAATTTGGGCTTTTAATTAAAGTCAAATTAATGTATGTAATGGGTTATAAAATTGCTATTGGGCTTTGGTCCATGAGAGAGAGAAATTCAGCCCACAAGGTTTAATTTCAATTAATTAATTATCTTGTGTTAATTAAGTTAATTGAGTATTAAAGCCTAAAGGAATTTAAATTAAATTAAATCACTTATTTATTTAATGAAGTGGCCGAAATTCCAAGAGGAAAATCAAGGAATTTCGGCACATGTTGTTTATTTAATTAAGTGATTTCATTTAATTAAATGTCTTATGTTTTATTTCAAATTTGAATTTTAAATTCAAAGGAGTTTAATTCAAAATATATTACTTATCTTTAGGAAGTGATAGAGTTTGAATTAACTATCTTAGGATAGTTGAATTCAGATTAAAGACTTGCCTAAAAGATAATGATATATAAAGAAATAAAACCCTAGGAGCAATGATAGAAGAGGTTGGCGCAAAACCCTAGTTCTTCTATGCAATTGGCATGAACTTTCTCTCTTCCTCTCTCAATTCTTTTGGCCCAATTTTTCACAAGGAGAAAGGATAGTTCCTCATTCTCTTGTATTCTTGGGTAGTAATAGCAACCTAAGAGAAGTACAAAATCAAATTTTGTAGCTTCAAACTATAACCATTACACAATACCGAAAAGGAGAGCTAGCAATCTCGATTTTAAGCGGTCGGTGCAAGTGTGTGTGTGAGAATAGAGGGAGTGGCGTAAAAGGCTGTTCCTTGGCATTGGTGATCGAGAACTAAGGCGGACAAAGTCATCTTAGTTGCTGGCCATCACCGAAATCAATATCTAAAAGGTATCTTAACTTGTAAGTTCTACAACCTAAAATTGCATGTTTTCGTTCCTAGTTTTGGATATGTATGGTATGTATGATAAAAATTTTTATTTTTCCGCTGTGCCATCATGAGTTTCATACCATGTCATATTCCATCAGTGGTATCAGAGACTAGACATGCTTATTTTAGTGCTTTAGATGCATGAAAAAATTAATTAAAAATCATTATTTTGAAAACATGCAAATCTGAAATAAATTTTCTGTTTTGAGTTTTTTGCATTGTTTTGGTGTAAAAACGATTTTAATTGATTAGATAGGTATTATAATTAATATGAAATGTTAATATACTGTCCTAAGATGTTATTAGGGCTGGTAATGGTCGGATTTAATTATTTATACCTGATGGTACATGTTAATTATGAAACTAGGTGCTAGTTGGCATGTAAATTGCTAGTTTAACAACTAGTTTTCAAAATTAAATGTAAAAACGTTTTTGGGATGTTTGTAAGTGATTTTTAAAGATTAAATATCAGGTCTGGACATGTTTTAAATTTGGTTTTAATTCTGGTCCATGACAATTTAATTGATTAATTTTAAAATTACTTAAAACTATGTCTAGTTTGTGTTTGTTACATGTTTAATCAACATTGTTTGTTATGTTTTGATTAAAATGGTAAAAACACATTTAGATTAAAATGGTACAGAATATTAAATCAATGTTTATGGACTTATTTAGTTTTTAAATGACTCATAAAATTGATTTAAATGTTTGTGCATTTCATGGCATTACATAAGCATTAAACAACTAGTTTTTGTTGTTTGTTTGTTTTCCTTGAATGCCGTGTATTATTATATGTGTTCTTCATGATTTTATTTTTAATTCATGTTAGCACATATTATATGTATTTTTAATGTTTATGGGCTGTATGACATAAAATTAAAAATGGCGAAATTGGAAATTATACTAGAGTTGATTTATGGCACAAATCTAACTAGTTTGTGTTTTGGGCTTTTAAGAGAACTTATTCAATAAGAGGATTTAGTCCATTGGGCTTTGGCCCAGGCCCATCACGGGGTCATCTCTTAAAGGTTCAAGTACACAATTTCCATTAATGGGCTTGGCTAAATTAAATGAATTTGGACTTTGTTTTATCCATGAATGCTATGTATGTTTATTTGCTAGTTTGGTGTGATGAATAGATATGCATGGTGCATTTATGGGCCCTGGGTTTTTGTAATTAAATATGGCCTGCGAGCCATTATATTTTATTGTAAAAGTTTCATTTATTTCTTAGAATAGAATTTATTTGAAGACTTTGTAAATCAAGACGAAGCCCACCGGACTGGAGAAGCCCAACTCGAAGATTCTTATGTAATAGTATAGAATCTTAGTTGTAGGTTTTTGGGCCCATGTTTGTCACGCTTTACTTTATGCAATTATATATATATGCATGCTATGTATGGATGACAAAGCGTATGCCATGTAAGCCGTAATAAAATGAATCCCTAAAATAGTAAGTCATAAAGTTGCCTTCCTAATTCGAAACATGTCAAGGCATCGATCATCGGTCACGTAGACTAGGAGTCCTAGATGCGCCCGATTATCTTTGTGAGGCATGGGTTGTGAATGTAGGTTGGACTTATCATGGAAAGGGATTCCCGGACCTAGGCAACTAATAAATGAGTTGTGCTATAACATCTTAAGATGTTAGCCCATTTGATCCAAGAGTCATGTACGAGACATGATTGGAGTTTTCCTACCTAAGTAACTTAACTTGTTAGGTGTACAAGCTCAGCTTGACTAATAAGTTGTTGTGAAAAGTGGATCTTGGCCCACATAAAATCACTAACGCGAATTATTTAAAGGGATATTAATTCGGTTTGTGGGATCATAAATAAGACCTCATTTAATCTTGCTAAATTTTATTGTAGATTGAAAATGGCATCTTCAAACAACAATTTCTCATTGCGATCGGTCCTTGAAAAGGACAAATTGAATGGCACCAATTTCATAGACTGGTCTCGAAACTTAAGAATAGTTCTTAAGCAAGAGAAGAAGTCGTATGTTTTGGATGCACCCTTGCCTGATGAACCAGGAAGGAACGCCTCTGCGGTTCAAAAGGAAACTTTTGAGACCAAGAAGAGCAACTCCAATGATGTGACCTATCTGATGCTGGCCACTATGGTGCCTGAATTGCAAAAGCAATTTATGGACCAAGAGGCCTATGCGATCATGGTGCACCTCAAGGAGATGTTCCAAGAACAAGCTCGTCACGAGAGGTTCGTGACAACAAAGGCTTTAATTTCTTGTAAGATGGCTGAGGGTACTCCTGTTAGTACCCATGTACTCAAGATGAAAGGGTATCTTGATACTCTTGAGAAGCTTGAGGTACAAGTGCCAAAGGAATTGGCCACTGACTTGATCTTAGGATCATTGCCTGCTGCTTATGATCCATTTGTGATGAATTATAACATGCATGCAATGAACAAGTCAGTCACTGAGCTTCATGGGATGCTTAAGAATGCTGAAGAAAACATTCGAAAGACCAATCCCGTACTAATGGTTCAAAAGGGAATTAAGAAGGGACCTGCTAAGGGAAAGGGAAAGGGAAAGGGAAAACCCAAATCAGTTGGGAGTGCACCTCAGGCCCAATCCAAGCCCAAGGCGTCAAAACTCAAAGAGAGTGAGAGCACTTGCTTCCATTGCAACAAGATAGGGCATTAGAGGAAGAATTGCGCTCTCTTTAAGGAAGAACAAAAGAAGAATGGAGCCAAGGCGTCCAATTCTGGTATTTTTGTTGTTGAAGTTAACCTTTCTATTTCTACCACTTGGGTATTGGATACCGGTTGTGGTTCTCATATTTGTTCAAATGTGCAGGGGTTAAGAAATAGGCGGTTACTTGGGAAGAATGAAGTGGACCTCCGTGTGGGGAATGGAGCACGAGTTGCTGCCATGGAGATAGGCGACTATCACCTCACTTTACCTTCCGGACTTTGTATTGTTTTGAATAATTGTTATTATGTGCCTGCTATGAGCAGAAACATTATTTCAGTTTCATGTTTGGATAATGATGAATTTGATTTTGTTATTAAAAATGGCAATGCTCATATTCGTCGCCAAGGCATTTCTTATGGCAATGCCATGTTGTAAAATGGCCTTTATATCCTTGATTTACAAAACAAAGAGTCCATATACAACATTAATACAAAGAGGGTTAAATCAAACGAATTGAACCCTACTTACTTCTGGCATTGTCGCTTAGGACATGCAAACGAAAAATGCATTTCAAGACTCCACAAAACTGGAGTGCTTGGGTCATTCGACTTAGAGTCTTATGATACATGCGAGCCATGTTTGCATGGAAAAATGACAAAGAGTCCTTTTAATAAAAATGGCGAGAGGACTAATGGCTTATTGGAACTAATACATTCCGATGTATGTGGACCTTTAAGTACACATGCTAGAGGTGGTTTTAGCTACTTCGTGACATTCACAGATGACTTCAGTAGATATGGCTATGTCTATCTGATGAAGTACAAGTCTGAAACTTTTGAGAAATTCAAAGAGTTTAAGAATGAAGTAGAAAACCAACTTGGCAAAAGTATAAAAGCCATTCGATCAGATCGAGGTGGTGAATACTTAAGCCAAGAGTTTGATGATCATCTAAAAGAGTGTGGTATTATTTCACAGCTCACTCCTCCTGGAACACCGCAATGGAATGGTGTATCCGAAAGGAGAAATCGAACTCTGTTGGACATGGTTCGATCTATGATGAGTCAAGCTAATCTTCCTATCTCTTTTTGGGGTTATGCATTAGAAACTGCTGCGTTTCTATTGAACCGTACTCCAACTAAAGCAGTTGAGAAGACACCATACGAGGTATGGACTGGGAAAGAACCCAATATGTCTTTTCTCAAGATTTGGGGCTGTGAAGCACATGTTAAGAAATTAACATCTGACAAACTAGAGTCCAAATCGACTGTCTTCTTGTTTGTGGGTTATCCCAAAGAAACAAAGGGATACTACTTTTACTCACAAGCCGAGAACAAAGTATTTGTTGCTCGCAAGGCTGTTTTCTTGGAAAAGGAGTTCCTTCTCAAGAAAGACAGTGGGAGTAAAGTAGAACTTGGAGAAATTCAAGTGCCACAAGCTCCTATAGAGGATGAGTTGGAAGTGGGATCAAGTTCACAACAAGTTGTGGAACAAGATCCCATTACACAAGTACCTAGAAGGTCTGGTAGGGTACGTCAGGAGATTGAGAGATATGGATTTCTAATCACTGACAGTGACACTATTGAGTTAGTAGATCGTGAGGATCCTACTACCTACCGAGAAGCTATTGAAAGCCCAGACTCGGATAATTGGCTTGAAGCCATGAAATCCGAGATGCAATCAATGTACGATAACCAGGTTTGGACCTTGGTTGATCCACCGGAAGGTGCTAAGGTAATTGAATGCAAGTGGTTATTCAAACTAAAAGCTGATAAGACCTACAAAGGTAGACTAGTAGCAAAAGGTTTTCGACAAACTCATGGTATAGACTATGACGAGACCTTTTCGCCTGTAGTCATGCTCAAGTCCATTAGGATCTTGCTTGCCATAGCTGCATATCATGATTATGAGATATGGCAAATGGATGTCAAAACTGCTTTCCTCAACGGAAATTTACTTGAGGATGTGTATATGACACAGCCTGAAGGTTTTGTCAATCCCAAGCATCCTAAAAAGGTTTGCAAACTTCAAAAATCCATTTATGGATTAAAGCAAGCATCCCGAAGTTGGAATCTTTGTTTTGATGAGGCAGTCAAAGAATTTGACTTCATCAAGAACGAAGATGAGCCTTGTGTGTACAAGAAGGTTAGTGGGAGCATAGTAGTGTTTCTAGTCCTATATGTGGACGACATCCTTCTCATTGGGAATGACATTCCAACATTGCAAAAGGTTAAGCAATGGTTGGGAAAATGTTTCTCAATGAAAGACTTAGGTGAAGCCGAGACAATACTTGGTATTCGAATCTATAGAGATAGATCGAATCGGCTTTTGGGACTAAGTCAAGAAAAGTACATAGACAAAGTACTAAAGCGTTTTAGTATGGGAGACTCAAAGAAAGGATACATACCTTTGGCTTTGGGAGTTCCTTTGACTAAAGAACAGTGCCCTAAAACCAAAGAGGAAAGGGACAACATGAGTAGAATCCCATATGCATCTGCTATTGGATCTATCATGTACGCTATGTTATGTACTAGGTTGGATGTTGCTCATGCACTGAGTATAACCAGTAGGTTTCAGCAAGACCCTGGTGAGAAGCACTGGTCTGCTGTAAAAGGGATCCTGAAGTACCTACGAAGGACTAAGGATCACTTCTTGGTGTATGGTGGTCAAGAAGAGCTCGTCATACAAGGTTATGCCGATGCTGCTTTTCAGACCAGCACTCAGGATTCTAGATCGCAATCTGGGTTTGTTTTTGTTTTGAACGGTGGTGCTGTCAGCTGGAGAAGCTCGAAGCAAGAAACCGTTGCCGACTCAACTACAGAATCTGAGTATATTGCAGCAAGTGAGGCTGCAAAAGAGGCTGTTTGGATTAAAAATTTCATTAATGGATTAGGAGTGGTCCCAAGCGTCCTAGATCCATTAGAAATTTTCTGTGACAATAACGGGGCCATTGCACAGGCCAAGGAGCCCCGGTCACACCAGAAATCCAAATACATACTCAGAAGGTACCACTTGATCAGAGAAATCATTGATCGTGGGGACGTCAAGGTTAGCAAGATATCAAGTGAAGACAATGTAGCAGATCCTTTGACGAAACAGTTACGTCCAAATCTGCACGAAGCTCATTTGAGAGCGTTCGGTCTTAGGGCTATGCCCAATTGGGACTAGTGCTAGTGGGAGATTGTTAGTGTAAGCCCTAGCCCCAATGCATTGTAACGAAACACTTGAAATTAATAAAATGAGGCATTAGTTTTATCTTTTGTATTCCTGTGCATATCAATTGATAAAACTATCCAAGAATGTCGTTTCGGTTTAAGTTATCATGTGTGAGGCACATGGATTGTAAGACCTTGAAACAAATGAGACATCATTCTAAATATCCCTAGTCAGTCATTGTTATGGGAATAACAAATGAATTAAGACTAGTATGCTCTCTCTGATCTTATGAGTTCTGTCTTACGGATCATTAGGACAAGAGTGTCAATCAGAGATCATAGATACATGTTAAAGAACATGGTATCTGGATTCGATCCGCTCATGAGAACACTACATGGTACAAGTCATAAGTGTTTCTCATATGCAAGTTTTGTATCGGAGTTCTTAGACCTGAAATCTCTATGAAACTCTTTATGAATTACTGTGTACTTTGACATACACCTAACGTGCTCGTAACAGAGTGACAAGTACGGGTATGATTGGGTATGCACTGATTCATGTTAGAGAGCATGAGAGAAGTGAAGGGATTACCCCTCTCGATAAGAGAGAAATATATCACCGGCCACTTGATCAGTGAACTGAGAAGTGTATGGCCATACCGAGATGAAATAATGAGTAATCATTATTTATCTGACAGTTCAGTGTCACTGGAATATCAAGAAATGAATTAATGTATATAAGGATGACTAGTTCCATGCCTTATATTAATTCTGATATTTATGGGTAAGGGACTATGCAAAATTGCATTAGGTCACCAAATGCCATATGCATTTTCATTTAATTTGGAATGCTATAATATCTTGCTAGAGAATATATATAGCCTTTGAATTAATTTATTAATTTATTGCCAACATTAAATGGACCTATAGGATCGCACACAAAGCATTGGGCTTAAAATATTTAAATTAAGTATTGGGCATTAATTTGGGCTTTTAATTAAAGTCAAATTAATGTATGTAATGGGTTATAAAATTGCTATTGGGCTTTGGTCCATGAGAGAGAGAAATTCAGCCCAAAAGGTTTAATTTCAATTAATTAAATGTCTTGTGTTAATTTAATTAATTGAGTATTAAAGCCTAAAGAATTTTAATTGAATTAATTCACTTGATAATTGGATGGTGTGGCCGAAATTCCAAGATAATGTCAATGGAATTTCGGCACATGATTAATTCTTTTATTAAGTGATTTAGTTAATTATTATGTCTTACATTTATCTTAGATTAAATCAAAAGGATTATCTTGGATTAAATGTATTATTTTAAGGAGTTTTAATCAATATATATTTCTTAATTTAAAGAAGTGATAAAGGCTAAAATTAATTATCTTTAGATAATATTAATTATCTTGAGATAGTGGTTTTTGGATTGATCACTTAAGAAAATGAAAAGAATATATATTGAGGTAGAAAAAAAACGTGAAACCCTAGCATTCTTCTATGGTTTTGGCGTGAAACCCTAATTCTCTCTAAAGTTGGCGTGAAAATCTCTCTCTCACATTTTCTCTCTTGGCCGAAACACACAAGAGGAAGAACTCTTTCTTGCTTTCTTGTGTTGTTGGGCATTAATAGCACCTAAAATAAGTACAAGATCAAAGTCTTGTAGCTTCAAACTATAACCATTACACAATACCAAAAAAGAGAGCTAGCAATCTCGTTTTTAAGCCGACGGTGCAATTGTGTGTGTGAGAATAGAGGGAGTGGCGCAAAAGGTCATTCCTTGGCATTGGTGATCGAGATCTAAGGCGGACAAAGCCATCTTAGTTGCTGGCCATCACCGGAATCAAAATCGAAAAGGCATCAAAAGTTGTAAGTTCGATAACCCTAAAATTGCATGTTTCGATTCTATCTTTGGATATGTATGGTATGTATGATAAAAATTTTTGTTTTTCCGCTGTGCTATCATGATTTCCATACCATGTCATATTCCATCAAGAACAAACAAAAATCATTTGCCTTCTAAGTTAGAAAAGAGTTTCCCTAAGAATCATCTTGAACATGAGAAATTTCTTAGAATAAAATAGCCAAATAACTAGTTCTTAATGCTCAATAATGATGGAGTAAACAAGTTGCATGGCATAGATAATACAGTTAACCTACTATCTCAAGTTATTAAAAACAAAATCAAGAACATAAAGTCAATAATCTAACCAAACTATTCAATTAGGATGGACAATCTTCAAACTTAGAAATTCAAGAACAACCATAGCCATTGGGACAAAGGAAAGCTCACACATCAACTCACAATTCTCATGGTATTTTTAGACATTTATAATTTTTCTAATATCTTAGCAAATTTTATGGGTACATTTTATGCTCCATCCCACTTTATTTATTTGAGAAATCTTAATGGGTGCATTTTAGGCTCCATCCCATAAGATGATTTTGATTTTTCTTGCTCTTTCTTTTTTTTTCTTCTTTTTATTTTTTTTCTAGGTCCTCATCCATTATTGAAGAGTGAGTAATGAATATTATGGCTATAGTTTCCCTAAGACTATAAAAGCTCTTAAACACTAAACTTGAATCATGCCATCGTAATTTTCAAGTATAGCTAGAAAAGTGACTAAACATCCTAAGACTTTGAAAACAACAATAAAAGATAGTAAGAAAAACTTAAAAACTATACTACATGAAACTTTAGGATTCTACCAATTGATCATAAAAAACAAGCTATTGGCATGGCATTAAAACTTCACTTAATCATGCCAAAAGAAACTTAGAAAAAAATTGAAAATAAAAATGAAGAAGACAAATGCATAAACAAGTATGAACTTAGAATAGTATACATAAATAAAACAAAAACACATGCATAAAACAAACACATAAACACATTTATCCCTCCCCCACACTTAAGCTTCACATTGTCCCTAATGTGAACCCAAAATAAGAAAAAGGAGAAGGAAAAGAAATGCTTCCCTCAGTCATCCGATGGTGAAGAGAACCAACAACATAGCTCGCTTGAGCTATAAAAGTGTCCACTTTGTACTATATCCTCTTTTTCCTTCTTACAAGGTTTCTTTACATAGTCTCTATAGATCTTAATTACCTTTACATTGCTTATTGGCCTTCTAATAATTTGTCCTACATCCTTAAAGATCCACTTGAGGTACCATGAGATTGGCCTTGAGAAAGACCAAAAGATGGCCTACGTGCACCCTTATATGAATGGGCTGGAATGATGGCCAATGCATCATGAGTTTCTTCTTCTTGAGGCACACTAAAGTCATGCCCTGCCTCCTCTTCTTTATCTCTCTCTTGAGGCGGTGGTGATGGTTGGTCCAATCCCTTCCAAGAAGAATAATAACATGCAAGCATGAACCTCATAGAGCCATCAACCACTTCTCCTCTAATCGAAGTCTGTTTAGTGAATATGTACACTCAAGCAAACTAGATTCTTCAATCAAATCATAATCCAATGCTTTAGTAATGATGGCCACCATATGACCACGAGTGATAGGACTATCTCTCCTAGAAGTGTATGCAAGCATTTGATTAAAAATCCAATAAGTCCAACAAAATTGTTTATTATTATGAATGCACCACATTAGGAACAACTCTTGATAAGTGACCCTATTGAATTCAAATTTGTTAAAAATCACATAAGTAAGGACCTTATGTAAAAGTCAAAATTTTAAGTCCTTAATAAACATAGCTTTACCCTTTTTAAGCTGGAATATGGTTTTTAAATCAGTCAAAAAAGTCCAAAAAGCATTAACATCAAAGTTCTTAGGAGGATCACACAAACCATCTCTCCTAAAGCCAAACACTCTATGCATAAATGAATAAGTAAGCTTATGCTCATTTCTAAACAAATGAACTCCCAACACTCGAGTCATTTTCATTCACTTCTAATGTAGTATAAAACTCTAAAAACCAATTTAATATAAGTAGGCTCATGTATAAAAAGAAATCTAGCATGGCCACAAGAACTCAAAATATTATTAAGAGTGTCAAGCATACCTAAATCTCTCAAGATGCTAGTAGAAAGATACTTACAAGACACAATTCTTTTAGGCTTAAGAGAAACAAATTTAGCACATTTCTTATGAGAAGAAATGGAAAATGGGGCCTTGTATATGGAAGTGAAATCATCATCTTGAGAAGCTTCCTCTTGAGGCCTTGAAGATGTTAAAACTTTATTCCTTGATATCTTGAGTAGTGAAATAAGAAAGACTCAAAAGAAAATGAAAAATAAACTTGAAGAAGAACACGTAAAAGACAAAGAACAAAGAAAGCTAAAAACTTGAAAAGAAAAGAGTTGAAAGAAACAAGTGAGAGAGAACTAAGATAGAGTAGGGAAGACTAAGGAAAAAAAGGGTAATATTTATATAGAAATTGCCTCTTTTGGGAAATGAAAAAGGCTGCCACAATAAAGAAAAATGGAAGAATAATATTTATAGGAAAGGAAATATCTAAAAAGGGATGAGAAAAAGTATGAAAGGCATGACTCCTTATGCGAAAAGACACAACCATTTAGGGTTTCTCACACATTTTCAAAACAATTTGAAAAAGAAATTGAAAAATAGTGACAAGAAATAAAGACTAAAAACAAAATTTAAATAAGGTATTTAAGAGACTAAAAGCAGAGAAAAATTTAGCTAGATTTGACATTGTCACGAGTCAGCACAGAAAGGATGACTCGACACGACTGCTCTCTATTATGAGTCAGCACAAGTGTTACAACTCGTCACAAGCATGATCTTCATGAAATGGTATGACAATTGGTGACTCAAGACATAATGGTATGGGATGACTTGGCACTCAAGTCGACACGAACCTTAAGTCAGCATATAGACTCTTTGCAATGAGTTAGCACAGGCGTTACAACTCGTCACACCCTGCTCAAAAACTCAAAAATACAAACTTCTTAAAACTCAAAGAAAAACCAATAGGACATAAAAAATAATGTGTAAACATGAAATAAAAACACAAAAACAAACAACAAACACACTTATAAACATACCAAAACTATATACTTAAAGAAACTTGTGTAAATGAAAACTTAAAGCATACATGTGTAAAACCTAAAAAGAATTAAGAAACTTGAGAAATTACCTCTTTATGTGTAGAAAGAGTAAGCAAATTCACCTCACCTAAAGACTCACAAAAAAAAATGGCTTAAGGCGATGACCATTTACTTTAAAAAATTCTCCCTTGTCATTCTTAATATCAATTGCTCCAAACTTATAAATCTTAACAACTTTGAAAAGGACCAGACCATTTAAACTTGAGCTTCCTAGGAAATAACCTCAATCCTTGAGTTATATAGAAACACCAAATCACCTTCATGAAATTACTTCTTAAGAATATGCTTATTATGCCACATTTTGGTACGATCCTTATATAACTTAGCATTCTTGTAGGCATTCATCATAAACTCTTCTAACTTATTTAACTGAAGTAACCTCTTTCTATCAGCTTGCCTCATATAAAAATTCATAGCTCTTGTTGTCTAATAGGCCTTATGTTCAAGCTCAACTGACAAGTGATAAGACTTGCCATAGATAAGTTGATAGGGGGTAAGACATATAGGTGTTTTGAAAGTTGTCCTATATGTCCAAAAAGTATCATTTAGCTTCAATACCCAATCCTTTCTAGATGAAGAAACTATTTTTTCTACAATCCACTTTAATTCTCTATTACTCACTTTTACTTGACCACTAGTTTGAGAATGATATGGAGTAGCAACCTTGTGAGTCACTCCATACTTCTTTAAAAGACTATATATGATACTATTGCAAAAATGAGAACCTTCATCACTAATAATTGCTCTAGGAGTACCAAACCTAGGAAAAATAACCTTCTTAAGCATTTTCCTAACTACTTTAGCATTATTAGTGAGAGTAGGCATTGCCTCAACCCATTTATACAAATAATCCACCATAACTAAGATATACTTATGACCTAAAGAATGAGGGAAAGGACCCATGAAATTCATGCCCCAAACATCAAATATCTCCACTTCTAATACTCCCTGCTATCATCCTTAAATAAAGAAGGCCATAAAAAACCATATTGAAGTACCTTAGAAGCTGTCTTGGATATACCAAAATGACCACCAACCTCCATAGAGTGGCAATGCTTCAAAATATCTTCAACCTCATCTTAGGGAACACACCTTTTAATCAATCCATCAGCATATATCTTGTAAAGTAATGGCTTTTTCTAATATTAGAACCTACAATCATATAAAAACTTTTTCCTTTGATTACAATCTAAACCATATGGAAGAATACCACTTACCAAGTAATTTATAATATCAGCAAACCAAGGGACCGTCTTAGACACAACACTCAAAAGATGTTCACCATGAAAACTTTCATCTATAGGCACACCATCATCATGCATCTTTAATTCGTCTTGATCTAACCTTGACAAATGATCTGCCACAATGTTCTCACTTTCTTTTTTATCTCTAACTTCCCAATCAAATTCATGTAACATCAAAATCCACCTTAAAAGCCTTGGATTTGCATCTTTCTTACTCAACAGATACTTAAGGGCAGCATGATCCGAATAGACTGTAACCTTTTACCTTACTAAATAAGCTCTAAACTTATCGAATGCATAAACTATAACTAATAACTTTTTTTCTATTCTAGTATAATTGATTTGAGCTCTATCTAACAGCTTACTAGGATAATGTATCACATAAGGTTTACCTTCCTTTTTTTGACCCAAAACTGCCCCTATAGCGAAATTGCTTGCGTCACACATAATTTTGAATGGTTAATCATAATTAGGTGGCTGCAAATAGGTACTGAAACTAGGGCTTTCTTTAATGTCTCAAATTCATCATTACAAGCTTCATCAAACACAAATTTCACATTTTTTGCCAAAAGATTGCATAAAGGCTTATCTATCTTAAAGAAATACTTAATAAACCTCCTATAGAATTCTGTATAGCTAAGGAAACTTTTAATGTCTTTCACACATTTTGGAGGGGGCAAATTAGCTATCAACTCAATCTTTGCTTTATCCACTCCTATCCTTTTACTTGAGATAGAATGACCAAGAACAATATCCTCTTGAGCCATGAAATGATATTTCTCCAAATTAAGCACCAATCCACGCTCTATACACCTATTAAGTACTTTAGATAGATTCTCTAAATAATGGTCAAAGGTAGCTTTATAGATACTAAAATCATCCATAAAAATCCCAACACATTTATCTATCAAATCACCAAAAATAGAAAACATGTATCTTTGAAAAGTAGCGGTGGCATTACATAAATCAAAAGGCATAGATCCTCAAGATGAATAGGTATTTGGTAAAAACCACTTAAACCATCAAGATAGCAAAAATGCAAAAAATTAGCTAGCCTTTTTAAGACTTGATCAAAAAGGGGCAAGGGAAAATGATATTTTCTAGTAGCCTTATTCAACTTCCTATAGTCAATACACATATGCCATTTCACGATAGTTCTAGTAGGAATCAAATTATTAGATTCATTCTTAACTATCGTCAAGCCTCCCTTCTTAGGAACCACTTGAACGGGGCTCACCCATTTACTATCACCTATGGAATATATGATACCATTGTCAAAAAGCTTAATCACTTTCTTCCAAACTACCTCTTTAAGAGTAAGATTCAAATGCCTTTGACTCTCAATTGAAGGCTTGGCGTGATTCTTTAGAATAATTATATGCATACAAATCTTAGGACTAATCACTTTTAAATCATTTATAGAATAGTCAATATCATTCTTATGCTTCAACAAAACATCTATCAATGCATCTACTTGATCATTAGGCAAAGATGAATTAATTATGAGAGGAAATTGAAAGTTTGAGTCAAGAAATACATATCTCAAATTTAATGGTAAAGGCTTGAGCTCTAACTTTGATTCTTCCTTTAGAGAAACACCTCTTTGGTTATCATCCTTGTTCAAAAGTTCAAACCTTGAGGGCCTACAAAAAGGAAATGATTGGGCTCCAATTAATGCACTTTAACCTCCTTTCTAATATAAGGCTCAATAGGCTTTTGCCTCAAACAATCATGTAAAACATCCTTAACACACTCATTAATAATATCAAAAGAATCAGTTCTATTAACCCTCTCTATTGGTGAAGATCTCATCATTTTAAAAACATGAAATTCCACACTTTTACTATTCATTTCTAAGGTAATCTTGCCTCTTTTCATATCAATTATAGCACTAGCTATAACTAGAAAAGGTCTCCTAAATAATATAGGAATTTTTAAGTCCTCTTCCATTTCTAGCACAACAAAATCTAGTGGTATGACAAACTTACCTACTTTAGTAGGCACATTTTTAATTATTCTTAAGGGATGAGTAATGGTTTTATTAGCCATTTACAAACACATGTTAGTAGGCTTAAGGTCACCTAAATCCAATCTTTTATAAATAGAATAAGGCATAAGACTAACACTAGCACCAATATCACAAAGAGCTTTCTCAAAAGGAATACCACTAATAACACAAGGAACTGTAAAACAATCCGAATTCTTTTGCTTAGGTGGAGATTTAGAATACATAGCTTTTGATTCTTTTGCTAATGACACTAAACCATACTCTTATAATTACTCTTATGTGTGGTTATATCTTTCAAAAACTTCCCTATGAAGGCATATCCCTTACAACATCCATGAATGGAATAGTGATAGTTATATCCTTAAGATAATTTAAAAACTTGCCAAATTGCTTATCTAAATTCCTCCTTAAAAACCATTAGGGAAAAGGCAAAGTTTTAAGATATATTTTAGGCTCATCCTTCTTATTAGATTGGTCATCTTTCTTTTTATCTTATTTAAGCTTAACAACATCATTATCAATCACATCATACACATTAGACTCATTAGACTTACCATTACACTTATCATCTTAAGTTAAAAATTTTTTACCTCTTACCTATTGATTATCAACCTCTTTACCACTTCTTTAAGTAATTGCTTGATAACTCTTTTTGTGTGGGAACTCGATTAGCTAGGTAGCTTTCCCATGGATTGAGAACTTGTAGAGGCTTGTTGGGCAATTTGAGTCTTTAAAATCCTATCATAGGTAGCAATTTATTCAAACTTTACATTGACTTACTTGAATTACTCATTGTTGTTTTTATTGGTGGCAATTTGTTGGCTAATAAATTGTTCAATAAGAGATTCAAGATGCGATTTTGGTTGTGAGGGATTGAATGGTGGTGTCATAGGAAAACCAGATGGGCTCTGTGGTCTAGGCATGGGATTACTTGAAGGATTGAGTTGTGATGAAGTGTTAGACCAAGAAAATCCAGGGTGGTTCCTTTATCGGGGATTATAAGAATTATAATTTAATCCTCTCCTTTGGTTGAAATTGCCTTAAACATAATTGGCTTCTTCATTATTACTCATAGTACATTATGTGGAGGATTACATTGTGTGTAGGAGTGAGATCCTCTACACAAATCACAAACAACATTTGAATTATCAATGGAATTAACTTGAGATTTACTTACCTATTCACATCCAAAAATAAAATACAAAAATCAAAACATAAACTAAATAAATAAATGCATAAGTAAAGCAATATAAAATAAAATAACATAAGATATAACCTAAATGCAAATTGAAAAGAGAGAGAAAGAAAGAACCAAATGGTGTATGACTCTCGAGGTAGAATCATCTTTCCTAAAAGTCCAAGAAAAGGCACAAAATAATTGGCTCACACCAAAACACAAAAAATAAAATTAATTAACACATCAAAAGAAAATATATATTAAATTAACTGGAAATAATCACAAAATAATCATACTAGAATTAAAACATGAACATATAATAGAAATCATGACCACAAAAATAAAAAAGAGTCTTAAACGAAATTAAACACCAAAAATAACCTAAATTAAAATAACAAAAATTAAATTATGCTAAAAATAAGAGAAAAATAAAGCCACGGATGCTGCATTGCCAAAAGTTTTAGGTGGTAAAACTTTGGTCAATAGAGGGTTTTTAGGGTTTGTGATCTTAATATAAGGCTCCAAGTTGTACCCTGGTAGGAATTTGTTATGTATGTGAGTGTATCTATGATGGTTGTTAAAGAATATGAAAATAAATGTTAGGTTGAGGACATGATTGGCAACAATGTAATTATTGAGGGTAATTTGATAGTTTGTGCCAATTGTATTATGTATGCGTAGAAATAAGTTAAATATAGGTTAATGTGTTAACATGAGGTAAGAATGCATACAATTAAGTGATTAAGTAAAGTTTAGGAGCTAATTTGTAAATAAGAGAAAGTCAAAAAACACCACTAATGAGATGTTGACATTTAGTGCTTTTAAAAGATAAAGGTTGTGTGTATTTATCGAAAGGAAGAAAGAGGGTCAACCATTTTGGAGAAGGCTGAATTTCCAGCAACCTTTCTCTCTTTTTCTCACACATAAATTGCATCTAATTGATTTTTTAGAGGGAAATTGGAAGGGGGAAATAAGAATTTGGATTTAAGTGGTGATTTAAGGTAATGAATTTATATGAGAATACTTACTTTTCTTCCTCTCCCATGCATTCACTACATAAATTAGAGCATTTTAATGGTGTATATTGATTTTGAATTGTGTTTTACATTCTAGTTGGAGAAAAGGTTGAAGAAAAGGGGAAAGACAAAGCTTGGAGCTATGCAAGCAAGCTTGTATAAAGTATGAGAGTTTGGTAAATATGTGTTTATGTTTGATTTAATTGTTATGATACAGGCTTGAGTGTTTAAATGATATGTAGATAAGTGTTAGAGGTGAAAATATATATAAGTAATGAAGCTTTTAAGAAAGGGATTTTAGATGGTAAAATTTTGGTGCAGGTCCTATACATTGTTTTGACAATATCTTGAGTGATAAAACTCCAATTAGGATGATTAAAATTGAAGAATAAATTAGACTCATAAACCTAAAATTCATATGAAGAGACCAAAACCTAATTCTGGCTTTAAGTATCTCTAATTTCAATTTGAAGTATGACTTGCTTTACTTCCCTATCTTTTGGAACAGCTCTTGGTATTTTAGGGACATCTCTTGATTTATAAGTCCAAATGGATTGATTTTTAATTTTTTGGAAACTAGAGACATAGGAGAATAAAGTATAGAAGACCATTTGATTTGAATCTAGCTAGAATTAAGTCAAAAATGCAAAGTAAAATGAATTATGAAATTCAATCATGAGTCGGCACAGACCCAACTTGAACCAAACATTCTTATAGTGTTTATAAAACCTTATTAGCACATGTATAGGGTCAATGTATGATAAAATGTACTTGAAATGAATGGTTTAACATTAAGGTATGTATTTTAATCATGGCATGATAAGTGATTAATGAATGTATATGGATTTTAAATGCATTATTGTTGATTATAGCCTTAAATCATACATGAATGATTTTTATCTTGACTAATTGAGTATAATTGCATGTTTTTAAATGAATAATGTTGAGTGTTCATGAATGTGTAGAATACAAATTACCAAGTGATTAAAGTTTTAATGCAAGCTTGAATTTCATATAATAATGGATAAATACACATATCTATAAGGGATAGTGATTACAGTTGCTAGTGTTGGCACTGAAAGGTATCTAGTGTTTCAATACCTATTGGTATCTAGTGATTTAAGACTATCGCATCTCTAGTATTTGATACTACTTGACAGTATCTAATATTTGTTCACGTTATCCACCACTAATGGAAATTCAGGCAATGAGTGAATCTCTAAGTGAATTACAATGATAAGACATTTGTTATTAATAGTGTATATATTTTAGTGACTTATAGCAATATTAGTGCATGCTAGTGTTATTTTTAGTGGAATTCGCATGTTTAGTTAATGCATGTTATTGTTATTATTAAAAAGATTGTCTTGCTAGCTAATGTAATGTGTGATATGAAAATTAAATAAATGTTATGCTATGTTTTTAGTTATTAAATGTAAATATGTGAAGTTTGTACTTGCGTGTTATACTATTTATGTTTGTAACTTCATCAAAAATTCACTCTTTTTGAAAACTTTGACAGATGTGGACAACAATATTATTTTTTTCTTCTATGGAATTTCAGTTGTAGCTTGATGATGGGCATATATTGTTTTCTTTGGCATGTTGTATTTTATTAACCTAAAAAAATCATTTGACTGTACTCATATTCAATTATTAATATGAAATTACTAAATTACATTATTTGCATTTACCATAAAAAAAATACATTTTTAAAACCAAATCCTTAGATTATTTGCCTAGCAAGCATGTTACCCTTCAAGACATATAGTTTACATTACCATTTAGGATGGGTTAATTTCATCTATGGTCACTAAACTTACGTCTAATCGCCTAAAAAGTAATTGACTTATTTTTCATGACTTAAATGTCACTGAACTTATCACCTTTTGGCAGAAATGTCATATTAACCAATTTTCAATTATTATTCTTATCGAAATGCTAACATGGCACATCACGTCATATGCCTGGACACACGTGGCACGACACATCATCAGCCACGTCACAATAAAAAGCCAAGTGTGTCTAGAAATATGACGTGACATGCTGACATATCATGTGATATGGCCTCTTTCGGTAACGTGTCATACCACATGTGTTCAGACATATGGTGTGGCATGCCACGTCAGCATTTCGGCAAGGATTATTGCCAAAAACCGGTTTATATGACTTTTCTGAAAAAATGTGATAAGTTCAGTGATATTTAAGTTACGAAAAATAAGTCAGTTACTTTTGGACGATTAAGTGTAAGTCCAGTGATCATGGATGAAATTGACTCCTTTTAGGACATAGTTTATAGTTGCTTACACTTTCATGTAACTAAGTATTTTACTTGCACAATCTTTTAATATGAAATTTATATTAGGTTTTAATTAATACTATAACTTTTCATAGAAGATGAAAACCCCTAGAAACCTGAATAAACCCAATGAATGCAACCCTAAAAAATTAGTTGATAAAATTCATATTCAAGTAAAAAAGAGAAAAAATGTGAGATTGTAAAACCTAGCTTAGGTCACCAGCTTGAACATTTACTGGTCTTATCTTTGAGAATTTTCTATTTCTAATTTTCTCTCTTACCGTGTTTATGCAGCTTACTTTCCACCTAAGAGTACAAGTATATACAATTTTTCAAACATGAATAATGTTGAATGATTTTTTCTTAAATGTTTAAAACTTGTATTAGGTGAATGTTTAGAATATTTTGTAACTTGTTATTAGGATATTTATGGTTTATATTACTTATTTATATGGATGTTTGATGCATGATTTTTTTTTGAAATTTTATATTTTTTAATATAGTGGTATTTAAAAATTTATATTAAATCATAGTATCTTTTAGAAAAAGAAAAAAATTCAGTTGAATTTGATTGGACCATAAACTCTCAGGCTTTAGGGTTCTTTGTCCTGTGTGAATTTAATAACATTGCTTAAGAATTTGTTGGTGTGTACCTAAATGTCCTTCTTATTAAAACTAGATTGGATATTGGCAGTTGTTCCAACTTAGTTCATCATGATAATTGATATAAAAAAAACCAAAAAGAAATGGTTTAATTTGGAAAAATTGGGCAACCGCTGAGCAGGAAAAAATCCCGTTTTTGTCAAAAATGGGCAAATTGCGTGTTTTTAGCTGAAGGAGAAAAAATTAATAAAATAAAAACATAAAATACAAATGAATGAAAAATTAAGGCAATTTTGATCCTTAATCTGACTGAATTATAATACATTATCTTCCCTCTCATAGTCTTATTTCCTCCTTCATTTATCTGGCCACTCACTGTTGACTTGCTCGCTGGCATCGCCATCAATTTCGATTAATCTTTCTCTTTCTTTTTTAATTATCTAATTGGGATTTCATCACTTTTGTTGCGAATGCTGCATTTGTTAGTAAATTCTATGATTTCGTGTTTTTTCAGTAGTTGGTTATATGCTTTTATGCTCCATTCTTGATTGTTCTGAATGTTTTCTATTTCATTTTATGAATTTATAATAGTATACGGAGTTTTCAAGCACAATTTTTTCTATCCTTTACATATATCTTTTACTTTTAAAAATAACTTTGTCATTTTCCAATGAGATCAGTTTACCCATAACTAGGGCTGAGCACAAAAAAAGAAGAAAGAAATTGAAAAATGGTTAACCGAAAAATTAACTCGAAAATAAATCGATTTTTCTAGTAATCAAGCTAGTTTAATTGATTTTTTCTTTTAACTTCTATATTTTTCGATTTTTGTTCCAATCCATGGTTTGAAAAAATTGGCAGTTTCAGTTAAACTAATATATATATATATATATATATATATATATATATGAATTTAAGGGCGAGTATGGGAGGATTTGGTATTTGATTTTTGGTTTTTTTCCTAAAAATAAAGCCAAAACATATTCAGCAAATTTGTTTCCATTTTGATTTCTGCAAAAATTTAAGAAGCGATTTTCACAACAAAAACAAAAATTAAAAATCTACAAAATGTGGTTTTAGGATTTTGTTTTTATAAACAATTTAATTACTTTATCTTTATTATCACCACCACCACATTGCTGTCGCCGCCGCCGCTGCCACCACTATCACATGCCAGCAGCCACCACCACCAAACTACTGCCACCGCCACCACCACACTGCTGCCACCACCATAACACCGTCACTACAGCTAACACCACTACCACTCTGTCGCCATCACACTGCCATCACTAACACACCGTCGTCACCACCACCACACCGCTGCCACTATCGCCACACTATTGCTACTGCCGCTGCCACCACCACCACACTGCCACCACCACTGTTGTTGCCGCCACACACTGTCGCCATTGCTGCCATCGCCACTACCACCATCACTACCACCGCTGCCACCATAGCTACTGTCGTCGCTGCCGCCATTAGATTAATGCCACTACCACCACCACTGCTAACACCACACTGTCATTGCCATCACTGCCGCTGCCGCTGTCGCCACCCGCCTCTACCACTGCTGCTGCCACTACCAACACACCACCACTTCTGCCACCACCGCCACCATTGAAATCATTATCATAATATACATGAATAATTTAAAAATATACATGAATAATTAAAAAAATATAATATAATTTTTAAATATATAAAAAAATTTTAAAAAAATAGATAATAAAAAGACAATTCGCAGTTTTTTTAAAATAAAATGTACTCCTTCCATTTTTTTATCTATCAATTTTTGTTGTTTTTACTAAAATTAAAAAAATAATTAGGCATAAATTTAATATTAAATTATGTGATTTTATCTAAATTATAAAATCTAATTGATTTTAAATAAATTAACTTTTATTGAAAAAAATTGAATTGAGAAAAAAATTAAATTACATTAAAAATTTAAAAATGACAGATAAATGGAATTTGAATTTTGTTTAAAAGTGATACATAAAAAAATGTAGAGAGTAATTTATAATTTAATATAATTATTATCTTGGTTATTAAAATTTAAAGAGTTAAAGCTTGAAAAAATAGATAGATATAGTATTTTATATACTATAAACTGTACTCAAATTGCTTTCAAACCATTGTAATTACAATTATTTGGATTGATTTTTAACAATTAAAGTATCCATCTTTATGCATATTGGGTTGGATTGGGTTTATTTCATTTTTTGACCCACCTCAATCCATGAATAGCCTAGTAAAAACTAATTTTCCATTTGTTTTGAGGTTAATGCTTAGTTTATGCTGATTTTATAGAACAAGAAGGCTTAACAATTAGAATTTCTGCATATTGGTTTAGACTTTATGTAAATACTTTGCTACATTGAAATTAATCATCTTTGAAAATCAATTACCATAAATAAATTAAAAGGTAGAAACATGCAGGTATTTTCCAAGTTGATGATGAGGGATTTGATTATGATTAGAGACATTGCAAAAGCTTATATTGAACTTTATCAAAGACATAGCTTATATTGAACTGTATTTTTATTTGAAATTTATTTGTTGAACTAGTTTGAATATTATGTGTTTAATTAGCAATTTTAATATGTAAGTACTTTTAAATTTATGTTTGTTTTTTAAACATTATGTTGAATTATGTTTAGTTTCTAATTTTTATTTTTAAGTATCTTAAAAATTTAATTTTTTTATAATTACATCATATAATTGAAAAATATTGGTTAATCAAATCGAAAAAATCAAAATCAAAGGATTGGTTAATCGATTATAATGGATTGGTTAATAGTTAGTGTTTTAAAAAATTGTTCTACATAGACTAGTTAATTCTTTGGCTCATGGACTGGTTAACCTATCCATGATTAGCCCTACCCATAGCTACAAGAAATAACAAATAGTTTTATTCATAATGTATTTACAAAATTTTTATAAATAATTGCCTTTTTAGTTTTTCTTCTAGTCTGATTTTAATAACATTTTTAATGTATTAGATGTACGGTTAGGACACTTAGAGAAATTGATGGTAAAGTGAATGAAATTAAATTTATTCTCTTATTTGAACAATAAATGGAGAAAAATTAAAAAGTAGAATACTTTTATTTTTCTTTAAAATGGAGAAAAATGAGAGTAAATAGAATAAATTTCTTATTTTCCCTGTTTAAATGCTAAAGAAAAATTATATTTCTTTATTTAGTTTTTGTATTTTATTGAGGATAATTAAATAATGAAAGAAAAATTAAAGTAATTTATTTTACACATTTCTCTACTCTCTTTTCTTGCACGAAAATGAGTTTAGTTTTTCTCCAAAATTACTCCCATTCAAACAAACAAAGTCTTAAAACCTTAAACTTTGAACTTTGATGCCTTCTCTCTCGTTTTTTACAACTACTATACTATTTATGTTTCTTTCCCATACTAGTTTTACTTTATTTTATTTTATAATTTCAGAATCCCCGAGAGAAGAAGCCGTAGCTACATAAGTTAGAGATGAAATAGACCCAATATGTGCGCATTTCACACAATCAAATGACAACATATTGCTTCTCATAAGCATCAACATAAACAAATTCTTTTAGATGTTGAACCAAAATTGAAAGATGATGATACCTAGGGTGGCACTCTTTAAATTCATTGTGTAGGTCCCAAAAGACACTCAAAGGGGGGAGAGGTGAATTGGGTGTCTGAAATTTTTTGGCCAAATTCTAATGCAATAGAATTTTATGCAAGAGCAAATTTCTGACTATAAATGTAGAAAATGCAAGACAGAATGCATACTCTAATTTTTTGCAAGTTCTTTTACAATTTAAAAACTCAAATATAATTCTGAAAAAAAGTGTGTGTTAGATTTGTTGTGAATGTTTCAAAAATTTGCTTTTCAGAATCTTGAAAACACAAATTTCCAAAATGTATGTCAGAATAGTAAAAGACAAAAAACAGAGTAGAAAAATATAGTACACATATAATTTATAATGGTTCGGCCACAATGCCTACATTCACTCCTCAAGAATTACTCTTGAGCTTTTCTCTCCACTCTTAACTCTTTTAAGGGCAAAAGTCAAAACCAATATACAAACCTATGTATATCTACCCATAATCTTTTTTTCCCAAAGTAAAAAAGGTAAACACTTGCTAGAATTCTTCCTTAGGTTCTAGCCAACAAAAACTCACAATCTTTCATAATAATAATTCCTCACAAGCAATTACAACAAAAGGTATAATCAAATTAACGAGAATATATAAGGATGAAGTACAAGAATGTGGAAAGTAAGATTTAAAAGAGTAAGCCCTTTCTCTTAAGAGGTAGAAATCCTTTCCAAATGATATCTAACCTTCTAAAAGGGTTTACAACATGTATTTATACCCAAAAACTTAATTTAATGTGTTAAATCCCAAAAATAGCCGTTGGAGGGCAAAACAAATAATTTTGGCTCTAATTAGCCATTATTTTATCCTGTAATGCAAATCAAATTTTCAACTAGAAAACTTTCCAGAATTCTGAAGGTCCAATTTCTAATTACACAAATTTTTGACAAACCATTTTCTGAAAGAAACTAATTTTGACCTTAAATTCATTTGATGACTTTAAAATATTTTATATGCAATTTTAAGACTTAGAATATGCATCAGTGATAAATTAAACCTCAATTAGATCTTATATTTTAATATCCTAATTTCCTAAATACTAAGGCATACTTCAACTTAAGTCTTCATGAATCCATTCTTGATGTATCATAATTTTTTATATTTGCATAAAAATATATATATATAAATTCTTACAGAAATAGCTTAGAATAGAATTCACAATAGAATTTATTTAAGGTTTGATTATCATCAAAATTTGGATATAGTCTTGAGCGAACAATCTTTCCCTTTTGATGATGACAAAACCTTAATAAACTCTACTTAGAAGTGTATCTAGGTTAGTCTAAAATTGCTCCCCCTGAATATATGCATGGCATTATTTACAAAATATAAAACCTATAATTGTTAATTTATAAATCCCCCATATAAGTATATCATGTTATGTGTGTGTGTGTGTGTATATATATATATATATATATCAAGGAATATAATGAGTACAATCTATTGCATATATTATATGCTTAAAGCAAACACAATTTATCATAACAAAAGCCTATGTAAAAACATAATTTTCAACAGTAGATAATAGGGTAACAAGATTAATATCATTCAATCACATAATTTTCTCGCCCTTTTTGTCATCAGTCAAAAAGGAAAGATCAGAATAAGCGCAACCAAATAAAGTTAGCATCCAAAATAACCAAACCATAAACAAATAGTTTTTCTAAAGAAAAGTGATAAGCCAGAGGTTAAGGCTAAATGCCTATAGGGAGAGAGCTGCTTCCAGGTTCAGTAGGGTTTTTGACTCTCAAAATGGCATTGCAAGTATACGTACTGTGAGGTAAAATAGAAGGCTCATTTATAGGGAAAGAATGTTCACAGCTTTCTAGAATTGGTTCACTAACAGTAGAGGCAAGTGCATACTAACAGTAGAGGCAGATGCATAGATCAAAGCATAAACCAACTCTACCATTACTATAAAAGTCTAACTCAATTAACCAAAGAGAGAAGAAGCTAACTTGAATTAAGATTGGTGTTTTGACAACTTTTGTTTATCCAACACATAGAAGGAATCAACAGCAGGAATAGCAGACTGAGTCACTGGAGGCTATAAAGGATGCTCATGAGATTTTGTTGACGTCTTATTGCTGGAAAATTTCTCAATTGTAGGAACAGGAGGACTTGATTGCACTTGATCTCTAGCTATAGGTCCAGACTTTGTTCCAGAAGAGGCATTAGATGAACTATCAGAATCTATATCAAATTTGTGAATAGATTTCTATTCAGATTTATCCTCAGATTTTACATCAGATTCCCCACCATATTTTTCTTTAGAAGCTTCATTAGATGTTTTCGCTAGATTTTCCATAAGATTCCTTATTAGATTTGTCTTCTGAATTTTCGTCAAACTTTGCATCAGACCCATCATTAGATTTCTGCTTAGAAAGCTCTTTAGACTTCTTATCAGATTTTTGCTTACTAGACACTGTCTGAGATCCAATAATTTTTTATGTCTGTACTTGTTCTTCCATTTTAAGCTCACCAATTTTCACGCCTTTAGATGTTTTCTTCCAAGCAAGAAATTGAGCAAATTGCAACTGTAATTTCTCATCCAAATTGAAAGGCTCAACATGCATCAATTCCTTTCCTTTCCTAGACACTTCTAAAGATGCTTCCTCACTAGGATTTTTAGTAGGCACTTTGAAAAATTTACGCTTCCCTAAATAAATCCATTTACCAGCTTCTTTGTAAAACATAAAATTGATTTTTTAAATCTTATAGGCCTCGAAATTAGTATCATTATCCACTATTTTTTAGTGCTCAAACAGTCTTGTCAAGATTAAATTATATGGTTTATTTTCCTCAACAGAACGGGTGGCCATATAATTGAAAATCAAGAACAGCAGATTGAAATCTTTGTTGGTATGAAAATGCCACAAAAAGACTATATCCAAATCAGATACATAAGACATACTACCAGCATGTGGTGTCATGTATTGGCTTATACATTTTGTCAAAACCATATACCATGCTAACAGGTTAGATGTTAAAGGACATTTTGTTGCTCCACTCCCATCACTAGAGATTTGACTTAAAAACTTATCTTTATCTAGATTCTCAAACTTTAAAATTTTACTCTTACTCTTTGTGCACATAGATCGAATCAAAGGCATCAAAAAGAGCTTTGCAATTAAAGAAGGACTTACGGTATAGATAGAGCCCTATAGAACCACTTCAAAACTCTCAGCCTCAATCTCAAACCGAGAGATGTAAAATTCTCAAGCCAAATCGGAAAAAACTTACAGCTCTAATATTTGAAGAATTTCTTCCATTTTTGCATATCGATATATTGAGCAACATTTGATGCTGTTTGGACCAATTCATCCCATACTATGACTTCTGATGGCAGTAAATTGTGACATGATATCAATGATAAAAAAGGTTTAGGAGGAACGGCTTCCAATTTTGTGGATCTAGAGGATACGGGCTTTAGTAAAGAAGTCAGAGTGGCTTGGGTAGAGGGTGAGGGTGCCGGAGGTGGTGACAAAATTCGACGTGGATGGAATTTTGCAAGGGCTATGTATCATCCCATGGCGCACCAATTTGGGTTTGAGAGAGAAAGGAGAAAGTTTAAGAAATAGGGGAGGCAGTTTTAAGAATGACGTTTTGGGGTTTTGAAGAAGATAAAGGCATTTAACAACTAATAAATGAATTACAAGAAATCATTTTCTTCATAAAAAAATTAAATTCAAATTTTAAAGAGATGAAAATAAATGATTTGACAAGTAAGGAGTCCTGCAAATTCAGATAATAATCACACATAGGGAAACTACAAATTTGTAGTTACCAAGATGCGAGAAACCAAAACACACCAAAAAGTCAAGACTACTCGTATAAAATTTTAAAACTATACACATTACATTTAGGGTTAACAAAGATGATTCACATATATTTTGACAATTACACCACATTTTCTACTACTTCAACAAGCAAATATCACTTCAAAATAATTTAGGATAGACTAATGAGTAAACATTACTTCTCTTCTTACATAATTTAGAATAGAAAAACACGAATAGATTTCTAAGTAGAATTTTCTCTTAGAAATTTGGTAGAAATATACCTTAAAAAATCAAGATTAAGAAATACCCATTCCAAGTTTTCTTCTTAATTGATAAAATATGTCTTCTTTAAGAGGCTTTGTGAAGATAGTAGCTATTTGATGTTCAGTAGGAATAAATTCTAGCAAGATATCTCCTCATTGCACATGGTCTTTGATGAAGTGATGCT
Source organism: Excoecaria agallocha (assembly GCA_037975025.1). Classification (NCBI taxonomy): domain Eukaryota; kingdom Viridiplantae; phylum Streptophyta; class Magnoliopsida; order Malpighiales; family Euphorbiaceae; genus Excoecaria; species Excoecaria agallocha. Next base: position 41,042 of record JBBPFJ010000570.1, read on the forward strand.
GAATTTCTATGTACTTTCTTCTTAAGTACAAAATAGGATTTTTGGTAAGATTTATAGCATTTGTGTTGTCACAAAATATTGGAATTTTATCAAATTCTATTCCATAATCTTTTAATTGTTGTCTGATCTATAGAATTTGAGCAATATATCCACCAGCAGCTATATATTCTGCCTCTGCAGTAGATACAGCTACAAAATTTTATTTTTTGCTTGACCAAGTAATTAGATAATTTCTTAAAAAGTAATATACACCATAAGTACTTTTTTCTGTCAATTTTGCACCAAACATAATTAACATTAGAGTATCCAATAAGGTTGAGAGAAATATTCTTTAGATACCATAATCCTAGTTCCTGTATTCCTTGTAAATATCTCCTAATTCTTTTTACTGCAGACAAGTGGTACTCTTTTGGAGCTGATTGAAAGCAAGCACACAGACATACACTGAAGTGAATACCTGGTCTACTTGCTGTAAGGTATAGTAATGACCCAATCATTCCCCTGTATAGTTTTTCTTCAACATTTTTTTTCTTTTCTCATCTTTTTCAACTTAATAGATGAATTCATAGGTGTACTGGTAGATTTTGCATCAGACGTCTTGTATTTCTTTAGCAATTCTTTTGTGTACTTTACTTGACTAATGAAAATACCATCTGAACATTGCTTGATTTGGAGATCTAAAAAGAATGTTAACTCACCCATCATGCTCATTTTTAATTTCTTTTTCATAATAGCTTCAAATTCTATACATAGGGAAATATTAGTAGAACCAAAAACTATATCAGCAATATATATTTGAACAGTTAAAATATGAGATGATTTATGCTTGATAAAGAGATTAGTGTTTACTTTTCTTCTGTTAAAATCGTGATCAAGTAAAAAACAACTTAATCTTTCATACCAAGCTTTAAGAGCTTGTTTCAAACCATACAATGCCTTTTTAAGTTTGTAAATAAAATTTGGATGTTTAGAATTTCCAAAACCAGGAGATTGTTCAACATAAATATCTTCATTAAAAAACTAGTTAGAAAAGCACTTTAACATCCATTTGATATAATTTGAAATTTTTGAAATATTTAAATGCACACAGAATTCTAATAGCTTCTAATCTAACTACGGGTGCAAAAGTTTAATCGAAATTTATACCTTTATCTTGATTGTAGCCTTGAGCCACTAATCTAGTCTTATTTATGACGATATTACCTTGCTCATCCAACTTATTTCTAAACACCCATTTTGTTCCAATGATAGAACAATTTGAGGGTCTAGGCAATAAATTCCAAACTTTATTTCTTTCAAACTAATTTAACTCTTCTTGTATTGTAATAATCCAACTATCATAATTTTTAGCATCAATAAAAGTTTTAGGTTCAAGTTGAGAGACAAAGGCAACATTATCACAATATTCTCATAAGGTTCTTTTTGTCATCATTCTTTTAGAAGGATCAGTTAATAAATTGTCTTTGGGGTGATACTTGTGAATCTCCAATCTTTAGACAATTCTATTGGTTCTCCAGATTGCTGTTTTGTCTGAATTTCTGGTACATTTTTTGGATCAATTTCTATTTTGATTTCTAGCTTATTTTCTGATTTTCATGTTGTTTTAGAATTCTATCATCTGTATCTGGTGACTTTTCTATTTCATCATTTTTTTATTTTTGTCACTTTCTTTCTCAAAACCTATTTCATCATCATAAGAACTCATTTCTCCAGAATTTATGTTAGTAAAATAAAATTTAACATTTATTAATTCTTTTACTTTACGCGTTCTTCTATTAAAAACTAAATATGCTTCAGAATTTAAAGAATAAGCCAAAAATATACCTTCATTAGATTTTACATCAAATTTAGCTAGGTTATTTTT
>JBBPFJ010000570.1:43105-80062 GCA_037975025.1 Excoecaria agallocha
GAACTTTTTAAAGGCTTCAAATGCATCATCCTTATGAGTAAGAAACATTACCCATGTGTATCTTGTGTAATCATCCACCATATTAAATATATATACTTTTCCACCAATGCTTGAACGACTTATTGGTCTAAATAAATCCATATGGAAAAGCTCTAAATCTTTCTTAGTGGAAATCTCATCCTTAGATTTATGGGAATTTTTGGTTTGTTTCCCAAGTTGACACACGTTGCACACATGATCTTTATCAATCTTCATTTTTGGCATTCCCTTTGCCAAATCTTTTCTGACCAGCTTTTTCAATGCATGGAAGCTTGGATGTCCTAATTTTCTATGCCACAAAATATTTATATTTTTCTTAGAAATTAGACATTTAGCTTCACTTTTCTGGATATCTTCTAAACTAACCAAATAGATATTTCTAGATATTTTCCCTTTAGAATAGATTTTTTGGTTTCAACATCTTTTACTCTATAATGTTCCACTTCAAAAATTACTCTTGTCTTTTTGTCACAAAGTAGACTAATGCTTAAAAAATTATATTTTAGACCTTCAGTAGGAGAGACATTTTCAATAATTGGATTACATCTAATAGTCCCAATATAAATAATTCTCCCTTTTCTATTATCACCAAAACTAATAAAACCACCCTCAGAATTTTCCAGTTCAAAAAACTTAGTTCTGTCCCATGTCATATGCCTAGAGCAACCACTATCCATGCACCACTTTTTTTTTGTCTTAGTGCTCCTTAGGCAAATCTATAAAGAAATCAAGTATTTTTAGGTACCCCACCTTTCTTGAGTCTTTTATGGTTAGTTAACACATTTGTAGAATCTTAACCACCCATTTCTGATTGGCAGAATTAACATTATTCTTATAATAACATAATTTTGAAATATGTCTTTTTCTACAACAATAAAAACAAGCAGTAGAACAACTAATTACCATTTTATCAAATAAATATTTTTTAGACCTTTTATGGGTTTAATTTCTATGATAACTTTTAGATGTACTTACATGAGTTTTATGAATATATTTTACATCCAGATTTTCAACAGAATTTTCATTACATACAAAAATATGTTTTCCTTTCACATTGAACTTTTCTTTCAAAAAGGTAAATTTACCTTCCAAGTTAGAATATTCATTTCTTAATTTAATTTTTGTTTCTTTACCACTTTCATGTTCCACACATAATGCTTCAAATTTTTTTCTTTATTTCTATATGCGTCTTTTTAAGCATGCGATATTTATGATGTAAATTTTCAAAACATTAAAGCATTCTTTCATATTCATCACCATTTTCATTTGAATTAGAATTTGAATCAAAATCAATTACCTCAGAATTTTCTGAGTCATTTTCTGTTAGTGGCAGCATTCTGTTCTTTATTAAAATTAATTATGTTCTTCATGATTGAAAATTTCCATTAGACCAACATCATCAAAATTTGTAGATTTCGGTTCACTTGCACTTGAATCTTCACTATGACTCCATATAGAGTTCATAGCTTTCTTTTTGAATCTTTTCTCCTTTCTTTTTAAATTTAGACACTTGGATTTAATGTGACTAGGTTTGATGCATTTATAGCAAACCACATCTCTAACAGATTTTGATGAGTTTTCTGCCTTATGGTAAGAGAATTTTTGGTGCTATTTTTTGTACTATTTTTTGCCTTTTCTGTACAGCTTTTTGGACTTCTTTGTGATCAAAGCTATCTCATCATCACCTGTAGAATAATTACTTTCAAATTCTACTTTGAGAGCAATATCTTTCAATTTTCTATCTTTTTCTTTTTTTACATCTTGAGACTTAATCTAAAGCTCATGAGAAATAAGAGACCAACAAAAATTATCAAAATTAAGAGTACTAAAATCTTTATGTAATAGAATTGATGCTTTTGCTTCTGATCTAGGTGTGAGACCTCTAACAAGCTTAGCAATTTTATTATGTTCATCGAGTTTCTTACTAAAAACTTTAATTTCAGTAGTTAGTTTTACATACCTATTGATTACCTAAGAAATTAACTCTTCCGGCTTCATTTCGAATGCTTTATAATTAACCATAGGAATATAAATTTTAGTGTCTTTAACTTGATTCATACCTTCATATGTAGCTTGTAGCTTATCCCAGATTTCTTTTGTTGTATCACATTCAGAAACTCAGTTGAATTCATTTGTATGTAGTGAATAGAAAAGTATACTTATAGCTTTAGAATTTAGTTTTACTTTTCTCTTTTTAGCTTCTTTGAACTCTTTTATGGTTTTTAGTACTGTAGCAGATTCTGAAGCACCTTCCTCATTAGATTTCTTTTGTGGATACTAATATCCATCTTCAATAATATCCCAACAATCCATATCTTGAGATTTGATGAAGTGCCTCATGACAAACTTCAAGAATGGATAATTTTCACTACTAAAGATTGGAGGAAATAGACAGAATATCCCTCTTTGAATGGAGTAGCAATTGGAGAACTACTAGATTCGGCCATTTTTAGGATAACTCAAGGGGGTTAAGCCTTAGGAAATAGAGAACCACTCTGATACCATATGTAGGTCCCAAAAGACACTGAAGAGGGGAGGGGTGAATTGGGTGTATTGAAATTTTATAGCAAATTCTAATGGAACATAATTTTATGCAAGAGCAAATTTCTGATTGTAAATGTAAAAAATGCAAGACATAATGTATACTCTAATTTTTTAAAAGTTTTTTTACAATTTAAAACCTCACATATAATTTTAAAAAAAGTGTGTTAGATTTGTTGTGAATTTTTTAGAAATTCATTTTTAAAAATTTTGAAAACACAAATTTTTAGAATGTATGTCAGAATAGTAAAAGATCAAAAATATAGTAGAAAAGCAGAGCACACACAGAATTTATAGTGGTTTAGCCATAATGCTTACATCCACTCCTTAAGAATTACTCTTGAGCCTTTTCTCCACTTTTAACACTTTTAAGGGTAAGAGTCAAAGCTAATATACAAACCTATGTATATCTATCCACAATCTTTTTTGCAAAATTAAAGATATAAATACTTACTAGAATTCTTAGGTTCTAGCCAACCCAAACTCACAATATTTCATAATAATAATTCCTCACAAGCAATTACAACAAAAGCTATAATCAAATTAAGGAGAATATGTAAGGATGAAGTGCAAGAATGTGGAAAGTGAGTTTTAAAAGAGTAAGCTTTTTCTCTTAAGAGATAGAAATCCTTTCAAAATGATATCTAACCTTCTAAAAGGTCTTACAATATGTTTTTATACCCAAAAACTTGATTTTAAGTGTTGAATCCAAAAAATAGCCGTTGGAGGGCAAAACAGACAATTCTGACGAACTAACTTCTGATGAACCATTTTGTGAAAGAAACTAATTTTGACCTTAAATTCATTTGATGACTTTAAAATATTTTTTTATGCAATTTTAAGACTTAAAATATACATGAGTGATAAATTAAGCCTTAATTTGATCTTACATTTTAATATCCTAATTTCTTAAATACTAAGGCATACTTCAACTTGAGTCTTCATAAATCCATTCTTGAAGTATCACAATTTTTTATATATGCATCAAAAAGATATATAGAAATTCTTACAGAAATAGCTTAGAACAAAATTCAATATAGAGTTTATTTAAGATTTGATTATCATTAAAATTTGGATATGGTCTTAAGTGAACAATCTCCCCTTTTTTTATCCTTAATAAACTTGATTTAGAATTCTATCTAGGTTAGTCTAAAAAATCTCCTCCTGAATATATGCATAGGGGTATTTACAGAATATAAAACCTGTAATAGTTAATTTATAAATCTTCTATGTAAGTATATCATGTTGTGTGTATATATATATATATATTAAGGAATATAATAAGTACAATCTATTGCATAGATTATATGCTTAAAGCAAACACAATTTAGCATAACACAATCTTGAATAAAAACATAATTTTTAACAACAAATAACAAGATTATAGGACTAATATCATTTAATCACATAATTTTCTCCCTCTTTTTGTTAACAGTGAAAAAGTAGAGATCATAATAAACAGAAACAAATAAAATGAGCATAAAAAATAACCAAACCACAAAAAAAAATAGTTTTTGTAAAGAAAAGTGATATGCTAGAGGTTAAGGTCAATGTCTATAGGGAGAGAGTTACTTCTAAGTTAACCAAGTTTAGAAGAGTTTTTGACTCTCAAAATGGCATTACGAGTAGACTTATGGCGAGGTAAAATAGAAGGCTGCTTTGTAGGGGAAGAATGCTCACAGCTTTTTGGAACTGGTTCACTAACAGTAGAGGTAGGTGTACAAATCAAAGCAGGAACCAACTTTTCCATTGCTGTAAAAGTCTGACTCAATTGACCAAAAAGAGAAAAAGCTGACTTGAATTGAGATTGGAGTTCTGACAGCTTTTGTTTATCCAATAAATAGAAGGAAACAACAGTAGGAATGGCGGACTGAGTCACTAGAGGCTCTGAAGGATGCTCATCAGATTTTGTTGACATCTTGTTTCTGGAAAATTTCTCAACTGTAGGAACAGGAGGACTTGATTGCACTTGATCTCCTGCTAGAGGTCTAGACTTTGTTCCAAAAGAAGCATTAGATGAACTATCATAATCTATATCAGATTTGTGAATAGATTTCTCTTCAGATTTATCCTCAGATTTTGCATCAGATTCCCTACCAAATTTTTCTTCAAAAGATTCATTAGATTTTTTACTAGATTTTCCATAAGATTCTTTATTAGATTTGTCTTTAGAATTTTCGTCAGACTTTGTATTAAACCCATCATCAGTTTTCTACTTAGAAAGCTCTATAGACTGCTTATCAAATTTCTATTGCTAGACACTGTCTGAGAACCGACAAATTCTGATGTTTGTACCTATTTTTCCACTTTAAGCTCACCAATTTTCATGACTTTAGATATTTTCATCTAGGTAAGAAATTGAGCAAATTGCAACTGTAATTTCTCATTTAAATTGAAAGACTCAACATGCATTAATTCCTTTCCTTTCCCAAACACTTCTAAAGATTTTTCCTCCTTAGGATTTTTAGCAGGCACTTCAACAAATTTATGCTTCCTTGAATAAATATATTTACTAGCTTCTTTATAAAATACAAAAATAATTGTTTCAATCTTATAGGCCTCAAACTTAGTATCGTCATCTACTATTTTCCAATACTCAAACAATCTTGTCAAGATAAAACTATATGGTTTCTTTTCCTCAACAGAATGGGTGGCCATATAATTGAAAATCAAGAATGGCAGATTGAAATCTTTGTTGGTATGAAAATACCACAAAAAGACTATATCCAAATCAGATAAATAAGACATACTACCAACATATGGTGTCATATATTGGCTCATACATTTTGTCAAAACCTTATACTATGCCAACAGGTTAGATGCTAAAGGACATTTTGATGCTCCATTCTCATCACTAGAGATTTGACTTAAAAACTTGTCTTTATCTATATCTTTAAACTCTAAAATTTTACGGTTACTCTTTGTGCACATAGATTTAGTCAAAGGAATTGAAAAGAGCTTTGCAATTAAAAAAGGACTTATAGTATAAATGGAGCCTTATAGAACCACTTTGAAACTCTCAACCTCAATCTCAAATTGAGAGACGTAAAATTCTGAAGCCAAATCAGGAAAAAAAACTTACTGCTTCGATATTTGAAGAATTTTTTCCATTTTTGCTTTTCAATATATTGAGCAACATCTGATACCGATTGGACTAATTCATCCCTTACTATGACTTTTGATTATAGTAAAAGGTGATTTAATATCAATGATTAAGAGGGTTTAGGAGGAGCGACTTTCGATTTTGTGGATTTAGAGGATGCAGGCTTTGGTAAGGAAGTTGGAATGGCTTGGTTAGAGGGTGAGGGCACCAGAGGTGGTGATGGAATTCGGTGTGGATGGCATTTTGTGAGGGCTATGGATCATTCCATGACAGCGGCAATTTAGGTTTGAGAGAGAAAGGAGGAAGTTTAAGAAATAACCTCCTTATTCTTTGTTGCATCCCTCTCTTTAACAACCTTGTTGCCTTCCTCATGTTGTGCTGCCACCCACCGGTACTTCTCCCTTATTTCCACCATGAATGGTGGTGAAATGGTGAGGATTTAGTTGCTTGAAATCTGGAATGAAGGGAGAATTTTAGAGAGATCAATATTTGGGGGTTAGGAATTTAAAAACAAGGATTTAATTTTCTTAGACTAAAAGCTTAGGTAAGTTAAATTTCTCAAATTTTGTTATCGGATATTAATTTAATCAACATATTTTTATAATTTATTAAGTTTAGTTTAGTGGTTAAATTCATTCTTGAACTATGTAGAAGAATAGGAAGAAGATTTAAAGAAGAAAGAGAAGGGTAAAGAGGTGGTAGATAGAGCTTGATATTGAAGAATACTTTGAGGCTATTAGAGTTATTTTTGTCACCAATTGAGGTTTGCAACCACTAAGATTTTACCTTTCTTAAAATTTTATATAAATTATATTTAGATTAAAGTTTATGGCATGATAAAGTCTTGATATAATTAAACTAGAAATTTTGAAATTAATAAATGTAAGATAGGATTTGTGTTGTTAACATGAAAACTAGTTTGATTAATACATTGAATTTTGTGGTAAATTTTAAGAATATATATATATATATATATATATATATATATATATATATATATATATATATATATATATATATATATATATATATATATATATATATATATATATATATATATATATATATATATATATATATATATATATATATATATAGTGGTTTAATAGGATCCAACATTTGTATCTATATGAATAACTTGTGATATTAGTTTATTGCTTTGAGACAAGAGTAATTAACTATCAATCTTAAAATTTGTTCATATATTGTTTTATTAATGTAATTTTGATTATTTTCATCTTTTTGTAATAAAAATATTATTTCTTAATGAAAAAGTAAAATTAGTGGTTGCCATTAAACAATTTTCTTAGGGCGTGAATTTTTATTTATGCACGTAGGTATATAGGAATTTTGAGAAAATAGCAAACTGAAGATCTACGGGGAAGTGAGGAGCAATTCTTCTACTTCGTAATGGATACTTTGGCATTGGAATTTTGGCAATTTAAGATTCAGATATTCATGAAGCTGTAGATGGCTTCCTAATTGATGATTTTTGTATTAAAGTAGTTATATTATTAAAATTGTAATGAAGAATAGTCGATAATATATTTTCATAGAAGTGAAGTTTATGATTTAAAAGCTTAAGTTCTTGTATATTGTGGATGGATTTATTGTTATATTGTGATGCATTGAGGAGGCTGGGACATGTATTAACTATTATTTGCATGAACCGGTTTGCTCGGTCTATCAATTTCATAAAATCCATCGGGGTACATGTAATGATGGTGTCGAACAGTTATAGGTATGTTGAGTTTCTTGTCAAGGTGTGCACCGTTATACCGAATTGTAGATCTTTTATTTTCAATGCTAGAGATTGGAACTTGTCGATGTAGTCTCTTAGACTTTTATTGGGCCTCTATATGAGATTACACAAGTCATTAACAGTCTTTAGGGTTCTAATTTGTACTATAAATCTCATGATAGAAAGATCCCTAGGCTGTGTAAAGGTATGGATGGATTCTGAAGGTAAACTGTGGAACTAATCCAGAGCATCACCTGTAAAGTAGTTGGAAATATCCTACAAAATACCCTATCATCGAAAGAATATATCTCTATATGAGTCAGATATTTAGAAATATGATATTTGGGATTGAACTTACTTGTGTATCAGGGCATTTTTATCTCTCTAAATCTATTCAATAGTCTGGTCTCCTTAATCTCCTAACTGAAGGGTAGGATCACATTTCCCTTGAAGATCGGCTTCTTAGGATGGCCAAGGCCAAATTTCTTTACTTGTTGCAGGAACCATTATTCATTCTTGCCTGGTTTATCTTTTTCATTTTCTTCATTTTCCCTTTTTATCGACCTCCTTTTAAGAGTACAAGCAAATATTAAGTCATCACCAACTTTTAGTGAGGTTGATTGCCTAAATGTGTGGGTCATGTGATTTCTCTTCTTAGGAGTACACATAAAATCGAGGTCATCGTACATGTCGGCTAAGGAAGAATGCCCTGTGGTATTATGGTTGGTGTCTCTTTCTTTATGCATATTTTCCTTCTCCCTTTTTTCTTTAGGACTCGTGGAATTCAGAGCGCATTCCTGTTCTGCTTCTTTGCTCTTCTATTCTTACTCCTGTGTACCATGATTTGTGCATTCTATAACTTTCCACCTCTATATCTCTATTAGAGGTTTGAGGCCATTTGACTTTTCTTATTGTATCTAGAATTTGCTTCGTAAAATTATTTAAAATAGCTTTGAGGTCTTTTGATGTTACTAGAGTAGGATCTTGCCTAGTTATGAGTTTGCTATTGAACTTAGGTAATAAATTACCTATAGGGGTTTTTTCTACTGATTCTTATGGAAACCTCTATGGGGATCCAATGGGGGATCTCGGTGAGGATCTGCAGGGTTCTCTCTGAGTGGGGAATCTCCATTGCCTTTCATGTGAGGCCCCTATTTAGGCCTTCGAAGAATATACATGCGTGTTTAAATGATAATATGATCATAGTGTGTGTGTATAGTTAGTGAACTACAAGTTGGGGCATAAAGATTATTGCCTTAAAAGATGAAGGGTAAAATATTCATTTTAAATTAAGTCATGTATTTGATTAATTTTGAGAAAATATAAGTTAAGGGACCCAATTAAAAAGGAAAAGAAAGAGTTTAGGGGAAGAAACATGAATTTGAGAAAAATAAGGGAGTTAAATGTAACTTTTGGTAAAGTCAACAAGTGGTCCAATGGGAGCAAGACACTTATCGTTTCTAGAATTGTCTTAAGAAAGGAAGAAATCCAAGGATTTAAAGAGTGATGGCCGGCCACTTCAAGGGACTTTAAGGCAACCATTTTTCTCTCAAAACCTAGCAATCCTAACCCCTAAATAACCCCCTAAATCCAATCCTAGCTTTTGAGAAGAGAAAAAATTTAGTCGTTAGTCTTCTTAAGAAGGAGAGAGAAGTAAAGGCAAGGGGAAAGAGGTGGAAAAGCTTGAAGAAGGTGTTGCAAGAGGTATGGGAACCTTAGCATTTTTATAGGTGTTTGCTTATATATATAGTGATTAGAAATATTAATTTGAGAGTTGTAATGAGGATGTATGAATATGATGGTTATTTGGGTATAAGAACCGAAATAAGAACACATAGCCTTTAGTTGGAAAAATTTGTGCTTAGGTTCACTAAACCTACTCGAACTATTTTACCTATAACTGGAGTTTGAGAGATCCAAATTGAGTAATTCTATTTGTAATAGAAACTAGATTCATAGACCTAAATTTCATAAGAAGAGACCAATGTTCGGTTCATCCCTCAAGCTAGTCAAAATTTAGCTTGAACCCTAACTATGTCTACTGCCCTACCATTAGGAGCAGTCCCCATTATTTAGTAAATATATTGAGATTTAGAAGCCAAATGAAGTGATTTTTAATTATTTGGAAACTAGAAATATAGAGAACAATTTTGTAGAAGAACACTTGGCTTGAAAATGTTGTTTGCTAGGTCTAAAATGATGTGTAAAGAGACACAGAAAAACTGTCTGCTGAATTCGTGAGGCAGAATTAGGCACTTGGCCGAGACCATATTGTCTCAGCTATGTGGATCCTTTTGCATTGATTATGACCATTGTACATGGCTGAGACCAAAGTATCTCAGTCGTGTGCCACCTTTCTTATAGCTTATACATGATTTTTAGGCCTGAAAAGTAACCTAAATTCACTCGAACCTTTCCGAACACCTTTGGGACAAATTAAATATAGAAATAGGAATATACCAAGTCTTGAAACACATGGAATACATTATTTAGAGATTAATAAAAAAGAAACATAAGTGTACAAATTATTTAAGCCATCATTTAGATTATACACTAATTTTATGCATGTAACTAATGGAATTAGAATATGAGAGTACAAAAGAAGACCTGTATGCCAAAATATGTACACACACAACATACACACATGCATATATATAGTCAAGAAACTTGCTTTACTCTTAAAGGAAATTACTCAAAATACCGGGCTTTTAACTTTGTTTTTTCAAAAAAATACAACATTAGTCCTTCTATTGTCTTTCATAAGTCTCACTTTTTAAATTTTTAATTTCAAAAATACAACTTTTTTTTATACTAAACAAAAACCTCCCTTCACTATCTCATCAGCGTTCTCCTTCTCCTTCTCCTTCTCGGGTGATTTCTTTCTCGTTTAACCTCATCAATATATTTTTGTTTCTCCAGTGATTTCTTGTTCTCTCTCTATCATCGTTAGTACTGACATTTTGGTTTAATCTTGATTGGTGCATTGTAGTGAGATTTTAATCGAGTTGTTGTCCGGTACAAAGATTGATGAGATTTATATCTCATCTCACACTCTCTCTCTTTGAATCTCTCCCGCATCATTCTCATTCTCGACCACCATTCTTTTTCCTTCTATAAAACCGACATATTTCTCTTTCTTTTCCAAAATTTCAGCAATACGATACTGAGAGATGATAAATATTTGGCACAGCTCATTGTGCTCTTACAGGTACCTTTTGATTTTATTTTTATTTTTTGTGTTCTTTGTGCTCCTGAATTTTTGTTAGATTTAATTATCCAGCCTTTATTTTATAAGAACTCAACCTTCCTTCTATCATTAAAGGCTTAATTTTGGGAACATAAATATTGGAACGCTTAATCTATTTACTGTTTCGTTCTAATAGAATCTTTCAATCTGAAAAGTGGGGGTTTTGTTAAGCCAAGCCAAGCCAGCTCTAGGTAATTGGATTGTGATTTGTATTACTTCATAAGCTATGAATTTATATAATTTATCTGGGACCAAAAGATGAGCATTCCCTTATCATGATCTTGCATCTTGCATAGAGGGATTGCAGCAACAATAAATAAGATGTTGGAAGCCTAGTTTCCTGGAATTGACATTATATTCTCAAATTATCCTCCATTAATGCCAAAGCATATGTTGTCCAAACTGATCCCGGTTGTTCAGATTGGAGTTATTAAAATAGTGACGGCTGATGAACATATTTTTCCATTACTGGGATTCATGGCACCACCTCCTGGGTATTTCTCTCTACGTGGAAATAAATTTAAAGCAATTGCATCTGCTTGGCTTGTTGGAAATGCTCTACAATCCTTTCTCATGTGTACATTGCCAAAGAAGAATACATAAAAATTGGCACCTTATGAGTGGACAAGTATTATGCTGCAGCTCGAGCAAACAAATTGTTCGAGTGATTTATTAGAAATTGAATTTATACCTGAGATCGATATTTCATATGCTAAGAACTTTATGTACACAATCACAACTAGGGTATGTACTTACTAAGCTATTGCATGTACTTTAAAAACTGTCATTTGAAATTATGAATTGTTGTTTTTTGTGAGTATAGGTGGAATAAAGGTCAAAGTGGATAGGGATAAATCTTTACCGTATGCTGCCATGCTTGCTGCATAAGATGTCTCACAATGATGCAAGGTCTATATTTGGCTTCACGATCATTATAAAAAGCTTTAACGAAATGAAGGCAGCTTTTGAGAATTCCTCATGTATTATATGGTAAATATCACTTAGTTGTTTGGAGTCTGGACCAATATTTTCTTATAAATAAAAGTTGTCTTGGGATAAAAGAACATATTTGTAGCTGCTAAAATTGTGAATGACTCTTTACTATATCAATTATGGAATAGGGCATTGGAATCTTTTTTTTCTTCCTGGAATAGTTAAATTGTAAATGATCTTTTCAAAATCTTATATTTTTTAAGAAAGAGTTTCATATAACTTGAAATGGTATACTCATAGTTTGTGCAACAACTAACCATAGCACATTATACCAATTAATTTTGTGCGAATTTCAGTTATGTTCAAATGATGAAGGGGAATAGTGATGGTGATATTTATTGATGATATTAGATAGGCCTATAATCTTTCTTATAGGATATGGAATAAAATTAGTATTTTGCCTTTGTAGACTACATTTATTATATGCTTATCGGTTTATTGGGAGCCTCGTTTGTGTTTAAATATAGTATTTGATAAGTATAATGGCGTGTACTTCCAGTATACTATGCGTATACTTGATGTATACCGTGTATGTGTACTTAGTGTATATTGTGCATATGCTTGATGTATATTATTCGTGTACTTGTGTACTATGCTTATACTTGATGTATATTGTGCGTGTACTTGATGTATATTGTGCATGTACTTGTATACTGTGTGTACTTATATACTGTGTGTGTACTTGCTGTATATTGTGTGTGTACTTGTTATATACTTGTAATTGTTGTATACTGTGCGTATACTTGCTATATATTATTTGGTTTGGTATTTATATTGTATTAAAGATTATTTGGAGCTCTTAATGAGGAGGAAGATGGTGTTGGAGATGATCATATTGGGTTCGAGGATAAAGATATTGATAAGATCTAGAGTTTGGGAACTGACTATCTGTTTACCTAAATGATTAGTTATAAGAGAGATCATTCATTCATGAATGATCACATTTAAATCCTATGGTCACATTTGTGCTTTATAAATTGAAATTTGAGATGTGAAACTAGTCACATTTCATGTAATACTTGTTATCGCTTGTAACGGTTCTTTTTGTTGGTTGTGATGTTTGCTTGCACTGTGATATTACTCTAATATAAGCAGAATCGAGGTTGGTTCACAGCATCATTTACTTAGATTTCCTTAAATTTTCAAAGGGTGTGCTGACGCCTAGTGCCATTTTGCTGGGATAATTGTCCATATAATTATCATTTTCTCACTGTATTATTTCTTCCATTGTTTCTTTATTTATCAGCATCTCCTACTATCAAAAATAGTGGTGGTGAAATTATCAGAGAGCTATTTAACATGGCTGAAGGCGAATTTGGATCGGGAGGCAATGGCCACCATACATTTCCATGCAAGGCTGAGCTAATGGAATATACAATTGGTTTAACCAAACAAGAAGTTACTAGAGAGGCAGAAACATCATTCTTAACTTCCATAGCTAATGGTTGTTGTTCTTTCTCTTCCCATCTTCAACATGGCAGTCCATCAATTACCAATTTATAGCTTTTAACGAACTGTAGTAGTTGTAAAAGAATACCTAGAAATGTATACCAATTGGTTCATTAGTTTCATTAGCAACTTTTGCAAATTATGATTAGTAATTTTGCCATCGTTGGTTGTTATTATGCTTGAATTATACTTCCATAACAAGTGGAAGTAGACAAACTCCAATAAGAACATGATTGTCTAAATATATAATTCTTAATGTAAATTTCATTTGACAATCCAAAATTAGGAAATTCCAACACATATGTTACTTGACTTAACAAGGCTAAAAAAGCCAAATATGAATATATTATTTTTGTTTGTGATAACAATATTAGAGGAATATCATAACACGAATTGCAGGATTAGACGCAGAAGGTGCTTCTTGGTAGCCATAATGCTATTCAATGGCCTTATTATTATTATTATTATTATTTTGATAGAATGAGTAGCCTTTTTTTTTTTCTGTTGAGTAGGCTCTTCCAAATGTTTTGAATGCCAACTTAAAGACATGAAAAATGAATATTAACGATAAATATATATTCAACTAATTAGTTGTACCTAAGCTAAAAGATGAAGTAAATGCTCAATTAAAATTGATGAAAAAAATTATAATTGAGCGATCAGTAGCAATAACCCATGTTGGTGTTATTTGAAGAGTTCTTTCTCCTCCTTCTTCTGCCACTTTTTAATTTCTCTCCCTTCTGTTAGCAAGAGAATTTGAACTGAAATGCTACCAGCAGCCAAAACGAGCTTCTCATCTAAGATCTTCAAGATCCCGCAGCAGATTCGGAAAGCTCACCCTCAATCTTAGACTTGTACTCCTTGATCACCGCCATGTGGTCAGAGTTGGCTCTCCTCCTTCTGCTGTTTTTCTACCCAGACAATATTGCCATAAATAGTGGAGTATTTCCCGACCCATTCTTCTTTCTGTTGGCTATGTGGAGCTTAACTATCACAAACGAGTTGGTAAGGGTGAATAATAAGTATTGTATCTTACACTGTTGGTTTCCATCCAATCCCAATATCAAATTTTCATAGCATTGAATATATTATTGTTATGTATTTATTTAAGATGCATCATGTTGGGTTGGTTGGTTTTTCTTGCTGGGTTTGGTGTTTTGTTTTTAATGGGTATTGTAATTGTTTTCTCGTTGGGTTGCTGCCTATGGATATTGTTATTTGTTTCCTTCCTAGGTAATTGCTACTGTAGATTGAATTAGGCTGGGAGTCATTTTTGTAATTGGTTTTTGGACTTTCTATCTTGGAAGCTTTTTGGCTTAACTGTATTATTTTTATTCAATAATACTCATTGGCATAAAAAAAATAAATAATAAATAGTGTGTCAATATAATGTGCCACCTGAAATGTGGGCATTCGAATAGTTAAAGATAAACTAGCAAGACTATCATCCTTGGATTTCCCAATATCTTCATTGAATAATCTAGTTATCAAAACAATTGAACATTTCATTATATAGTTGTCATCCTATCCTATAAATTGCATTAAAACAAAATTTAAGATTTTTATTTTATTACAAGAGATAAAATTGAAACTTAAATTCGAAATCTTTAGTCTATATGAAAATCAACTTTCTGGTTCCGTTGCCCAAGAATTAGGAAAATTTGAGCAACTTAGCTCTAATGAAAGTCAACTTTCCGATTCCGTTGCCTAAAAGTTAGGAAAATTTGAGTAACTTTGTTCTACTTCTGATTGATATAAACCTTCTGACAGATCCTCTTCCTTCCACTTTTTGGAACTTAACCAAGCTTTCTGAATTGCTTATCTTCCAAAATCAACTTTCTAGTTCCATTCCCCCCAAAATTGGAAATTTGAAGCCTCTCAATTATCTAGGTCTTCATGGAAATAATCTTTTCGGTCCAATTCCATCATCACTAGGTAGTTTGACGAGTCTCATCACCCTTCGTCTTCGAGAAAATCAACTCTCGAGCTCCATTCTTGAAGTGCTTTAAAACTTCAAGTCTATTCATGATCTAGAGTTGAGCAACAATGCTCTTTCTAGTTCAATTCCTACGTCCTTGGGAAATTTGAGCAGGTTAGAGCTTTTATATCTCTATGGAAGCCATCTTTCAGACTCAATTCTTGAATAGATAGCAAGTCTCCTAGAATACTCTTATGTATTCTAATTAAAGCAAGTTCCTTGCTAATTCACATTGCAGTCCTTAGTTTTTCTTTTAAAAAAATAAAAATAAAAGCTTCTTCTATTCTTCTGAACACTTTTGATCATCTTGAAGAAAGCAATAAAAAAGGGTTGAACATAAAGCTTCCCCTCATCCAAAAATTAATAATTCTAGCTGGTTGACTTTTCAATCAGGTTTGCATCCACATTAGAAATGATGAGTCACTCTGCTTCCATCTCTTTCAATGTA
Source organism: Excoecaria agallocha (assembly GCA_037975025.1). Taxonomy (NCBI): domain Eukaryota; kingdom Viridiplantae; phylum Streptophyta; class Magnoliopsida; order Malpighiales; family Euphorbiaceae; genus Excoecaria; species Excoecaria agallocha. Next base: position 58,645 of record JBBPFJ010000570.1, read on the forward strand.
TTCGGGTTTTGTAATCTAATAATACTCATCCTCTTCGTTGCCTCAAAATTTTCCACCAATTATGACCAAGGAATTCAATTTCCAGTATCTGGAGTTAACATTGCACATACAAATACATTAGTGACTCCCCATATGCTTGAGGTAAATAACATGTTAGTAGACATTAATGAAGAGTCTAATACATCATAAGCAATTACTTTGTGCGAGCAAAATAATGGCAGCGACAGAGATGACAATAATGAGAATGAAGATGACGAATTTCGAAGGAGGGTTGAAGAATTCATTGATAAAGTTACTGAAGGATGGAAGGCGAAACTTCAGAGGACATCACACTTGATCTAAACTTTAACTTGGAGCAACCTAAGAATTCGCTTTTGTACCGATTTTGTGTTTGAAATTTAGTTATGGTGATAATATATACACATAATTGGCATGTATCTGAATTTACATCTATAATTAGAGGAGTTCATTTTCAAAAACCAGTAGCCAAAATTTTTCATTTCTGATAGGCAGAGTTATGTGAATGTTAAGAACCACAGGAAAACTATTGGCTTGGGCGGTGTCCTAATATTTATATTTTAGGTCTGATCTATATTCCTTTACATGTTTGTTGGAGATTGCTGGTCAAAAGTTACTTGGATGCAACCCCGCCTTATCAATTAAACTTGTCTAAAACGGGCTTTTAATGGGCCGAGATTTGAGTTATAATTGGAATTTTTTCATAAATGCCACAAAAAATCAAATTTTATATTTGTACCTTTACATTTTCTATCTTTTATAAATATCACTTTTTAATCTTTTTTTAATTGTCATTTTTAATATTTCACCATTCAAAAATGCTCCACATTAAAAAAATGTTATTTTCTCTAATTAAAAAAAAAAAAGAAAAGCTTTTGATTTTTATGGCAAAATCAATTATTACCATCAATATCGCACATAAGGTGATCATCAACATAAGCTTGGCACGACATTTTTTATGAGATAAATCCTCACCGCTAATCCTTCTTAATTAGTTTCATGTGTATTTGTCCATGGATTTTCTCTTTTTTCTTTAATGTTGCTATGAAATTTTTTGATTTAAAGAGGAGAGGTATTTATAGGTGTAGACACCGTGATCCAAGTCAACCTAGATTAGAGTTATCCGATAATGAGAAAATAGTATATTGTTGACAGCGGGTTCAAATCTCGAAACTCCAATCACGGATTTGTCACTTTCTCTTAAAGATTTACATGGTTATCTAAAAAAACTTTTGAATATTTTTGAGTGTTTTAGCAAAATGGACAAAAAAAACCCTATTTCTAGACAGAAAGTGGTGACAGACGGCTGGGTCATAACCTCCAGGACAGTGTAAAATAAGGGCATTTTGGGTAATCTGGGTTCTAGTGATGAGGGACGGCCATCCCTCACTCACAGATGCCAGTCTTTAGGTCAAAACCTAGTTTTTTCCTCGTTTTTCTGGAATTTTGAAGGAAAAAGGTTTTGAGATAGGTGTCAGGTCTAGATTTTAGGGGGTTTTTTTTCCTCCTAATTCGATAATTTTTAAGATATAATCAAATTAAAACTCTATCTTAGGTATTAAAACAAAGAGATTAGAGTTTTTGAAAAAGGAGAAAGTCATTATTCTTAGGAGAAGGAGAAGCCATTAGAGAAAGAAGAAAAACAATTTCTTTTCTCTCTCTAAAAAAGCTTTGTGCCTTTTGCAATTTTTAATTCATAAAACAAATTTCATACTTCTCTTAAAAATTAAAGAGCACGATTCAGAGTAGAGATCTGGACTTCAGAAATCATAGAGTCAGAATATCTTCTGAGGGTAATATTCTAGGCTTTTTTATATTTTCTCTCTCTACCATTTATTCATTTAATTGCATGTTCATTTGGATGTTAAATTGATTTATTTTAATTTTGAGAACTTAATAACATGCTCACTTTATTAAAATATGGTTCATTCTTGGTTTGTGTGATATATTAGAGACATGGCTATCAATGATTTTCTCTATTGTTGTTGTTTTGAAGTTCTTCCCTTTTAACATGTAAAATGATGTACGTAACTCTTTAATTTTAATTCAATTTGTTGTAAGTTTTAGTGTTTTGATATGTTTTAGCATGATTTGACGAGTAATTATTGTATATCTAGGGCTAAAATATTCATTTGCATAGTTTTTTGCTTTGTTCTCATATTATGCAAATTCCTATTATGTTCTATAAGTGAGGGACGAGAAGAAGGTGCGAGGGACACCCGTCCCTTACCCGACGGATGGGACGTCTTTCTGCCTCCTTCCTGGTCGTCCCTCGCTCTTTTCCTAGGCATCCTTAGCTTCTTTTAGGCCATCCTTAGGGTTTATTTTAAGCGATTTTCATGTATTTTGGGTCCTTTAATGCCTTTTATTTCAATGTCTTTTTATATCATATTTGTGTGATATATAATATGTTCGTATGACATAATAAAAGTGTAAATTTGCTGCTGTGATCTGCCTTCCTATTCTTATATAGTTAGGATATAAGTTTGAAAATTTATAGTCCATCTGTTTCTTATATTTGCCCCTATACAGCCTACATTTGAAAATTTATAGGGCATACAAATTGTTCTGTATAAGAATCTTGTGAAACTAATGGTAATTTGTACTGATTTGCCCTCTCATTTTCCTATATAAATAGGATTTTCAGCGTGTGCTATGGGTTTTCCCTCTTTTTCATGTCACTCTCCTGCTAAAATTATCTTGAAGAATAATGTGTATGTTAAGAATGGTTTTTCTTTTTCACTATACCTTAACCATTACACAAATCTAGTTTTTTTTACCCCACCTTAATCATTGCAGAAATCTCTTTGAAACAGTAAATGAGTATAGATGATCAGTTGTGCAGTTATCTTATCAAATTTCATTATATTTGTATTAACTTTCTCTAGTTTTGAAGTTATCCCTTAGATTGGTTTGAGATGGAGGACAAATAAGGGAGTCATATCTGGGAAAGGTGATGTAATTCTCTACATTTTTTATTTTGTTGCAATCTATTGTCATCCTCAATGATTTTATTATTCCAGGAAGTTTCATCATTATGAAGTAATTAATGGAGTCTTTTTGCTTTCTTTATCTTATATTTTTTAGTGCCATATGCCTTATATAATGGCTAGTAGATAAACCATTTGTTGTATTGTTGTCTTGTTTGGATACTAAGAAGACAACTTTAGGTGGTGAAAGATATTATTCTGAAAGCTGCCTTTTCTTTTGTGGTGAAATATTTATTATGAGCTTGGGACTTGTATTTCTATAGGTCCACTGTATTTTGATACTTGTGGTTTAAATATTAACACATTTTCAAGAGCTTATGAATATATATATCATGCGTCCATGGAATGTAAATGTGGTGGAATGGGATTAAATTAAGTCCCAATGATAAGTATATTGAAAACTAAAATGTGCTTTTCTCAACATTGTCATGTTGCCATTTGTATTTAGTTAGTTATACATAATATATTATCCACATCAGCAACAATTGAAAAAATGCATCATTTGTAAATCTTTTCGTCCTTTATCAAGTGGGGATAATAGATATCTCTATTATATAGGGTTTTTACAAGTATAGGTGCTAAATTGGGACAAGTGTAAATGGGGGAGCTGGTTTGACAAAACTGTATAAATTGGAGTGCAATTATATATATATATAAGCTTAAATTTGTAATTTTCTATTATTAAATTTTAGTTGAAGGGTCAAATGATTAAGCTTCTCAACTTTGCTAAAATAGTCAAATAAGCTCCTCTTGAATCTTTTAGGCCAATTTGCACCCTAAGATTAAAATTAGCCCAAAAAATTCATAAAGGGCGTATTTGACTATTCTAGCAAAGTTGAGGGGCTTATAGAAAATAATATTTAGGTGTAATTATGTTCCATTTGGAGATTTCAATTAATTTAGCAATTGGTATATATGTTTTTCTTTTCTTTGAGCTTCTGAATTTGCAATTTTGGTATAATTTCCAAGAGCTTTGCAAAAAAAGCAAAGGAATAATTTGTAATATATATGAATATGAATATGGTCAAAGAACAAAAGAAATAAAATCTTATCCAATATCAAAAGACTGACAAACTAGTATATGAATTACTAGATTTTGTGTGACGTGACACATGTGTCGAGTACGTCATCTGTAAAATATCCAATTACTAAGGCTTAGAATACAGTTCAATATTGGGACTTAATAGAATAAATTGATAAGCTGAGGGGTCAAATGATGCATCTGTCCAGGTTTAAGATCATTAAATTTCATGAGCTTGTTTGTTGTTGGGTATCTTTCTCTTTGATTTATTTTATGGTTGCTTTAAACCTAGAGTTTGCAGTTAAGAACTTGCTTTGATGGATCAGTTGGTTTTATCTGCTATCATTATTGATAGGTCACATTTTTCTACTGCTTTATTGCAGGTGAACTTTTCTTATTTTGAAGCTGGTGAAAACAAGCAAGCCCTTGTGAAGTTGGTGACTTGCGAAAGGTTGGTACATAGGAAGATGTCCACTAAATTTCTCTCTCTCTCTCTCTCTCTCTCTTTCATGTTAGGTGTTCTTAGCATTTTGTAAACACTGATTCTCAGCATTTTGTAAACACTGAACTACTGAAAGATGTCTTTATACCCATTTTTTATTTTTTTTTATTATTTTTAGTTGTATTTCTCAACTTTGCTAATTAGAAGCCTGCATCTACTTCTGCACTAGAAGAAAACAGATTTGATATTGAAGGTCTGTAGTCTAGAAGAATTTATAATTGCTGACATTTAATTAACAGTCATAGTTTAATAGTTTATAGTTTCTTTCAAAAGTAGAAAATCTGATGTATGCCAAGGATGCCCTAACCAAGAAGCTTGTGCTTCTGCACCTAAAGGCCTCGATCCTGGTGTGTCCCTATCTATTGTCATGTAAGAAAACTAGATAAGAAATGTGATTTTGAGCATTGTATTTGAGACATAGTAAACATATAAACTAGATAAGTTATTGCCCAATTTATGTTACTGAAAGGAAGATAATGAGGATGATCAGTTGAGTTGGTTTATGGTTTACAGGGAGATCCAACATATCTAGTGGTGGAGAAAGAGAGAACACTAGCTTAAACTTTTATATATACTGATATTAACATCAATAATTATTAGAAACCTTACATCAATAATTTTTAGCAATAAGCACTCTGCCTCCGTTACTTTTTTTTGTCTTTTCTTCTTTTTCATGTTATGTTCTGATGCAGGTAAGCGACTTGATGAATTGTGGCGTGTATGTATTTACACCAGAGATTTTTACATTCATCCAGGGTGTTGCTTCACAAAGGAAAGATAGAGGTTAGGGTTATGTTGATAGGATAATGACTACAGGAAAAAGTTGTTGGGATGCTGTCATGCTCTATTTTTGTTAGAAATTAGTTAAAAAAAAGATAGGCTTGATTTAATTGCACTTTGTTTTATATATTGTTTTTTTATGTTGACTCTATTTGTAATGAATTCATTACAAATTATATATATACATGAAAATATAAGATTATTATTTATATTTGTATCTATTATATATGAATTTTATAATATAAGATTATTGTTTATATTGTGTTCAGATGAAAATTTAAAAATACAATAAAAGAAAAAATTAAATTATATAATAATTTAGTGACGGATTCATGACAGCAACTGTTGCTACTGCACAAACGTTAGAATTTGAGAAATAATTAGCGACAAATATTTCGTCGCTAAATTTTACACTAAATTTTTAATTAGCAACGAAAAATGTAGTTGCTAAATATTATTATTATAATTCGATGACTAATTAGGAATATAAATTTGCGACGGAAAAAAAATTAGCGACAAAATTTTTTGTCGCTACATTAGCGACTGATTTTGAATTCCGTCGCTAATACAGTCGCGACTGGCCTAATTTAAATTAGCGACGAAAATAGGTAATTAGCGACAAAATTTTCCGTCGCTAATTTGCAGTTTTTTTGTAGTGATTTAATTTCTTCCCATTGTACATTTTAGCATTTAAAGTTTTCATTTTAGATAACCATAGCAAAATCATCAAAACTTTTGGGAATTCCTTAGCATACAATCAATTTTCTTAGCTTGCACACACAATCCCTTAGGTACGATATTTGAGTCTTAAAAATACTCCTCTTTACTACTTGTCGATCTAGTATACTCGCTGGGGTCGCAACAAGTTTTTGGTGCCGTTGCCGGGAATTGGCATTGTTTGTGACTTGTGATTGTTGTTTGTATATGTTTTCTTTTTCTTATTTTATTTTCTTGATTCTTTTCAGGTGATTGTGGTGTATGAACGGAGTGAGACGAGAGCAATTAGCACCCTTTGATCTTGAAATCGAAAGGACCTTGCATCAAAGAAGGAGAGCCCATAGAGACAACGATATGGAGCCCAATCCTCCTCTTGATGAGTTCCCTCCCAAGAATGAACAAGTGCCGAGGGCATATGAAGAAATGCCAAGGGTACAAAGAGAAGAAGTGCCTAAACAAAGAACTATAAGGGACTATGTTGTGCTAAGGTGGAATGAAGATTATTGAACAATTGTATTACCCAAAGGGATACAATTCAAACTCAAACCAACCACCATCACTATGGTACAGAGGAATCAATTCTTCGGTTCGAAAGTAGAAGATCTCGCTCAACATATTGACATATTTTTGGAGGTCAGTTACACAGTTCAAATTTTAGGTGTTACTATGGATGTAGTGAGATTGAAGTTGTTTCCCTTCACTTTGATTAGAAAAGCGAGGGAGTGGCTACAAATGCTACCAAGAAAGTCAATATAGTTATAGGATCAGTTGCAAGAGAAGTTTTTGATGAGATTTTTCCCTCCAACCAAGACTGTAAGTATTCGTAACAGTATAATGAGCTTTCATCAAATGAATGAGGAGCCTTTCCATAAGGCTTGAGAAAGGTTTAGGAGATTATTGAAAAGCTGTCCACACCATGAGATAGCCGTCTACCAATTGATGGCCATATTTTATGCTGGAGTTACACCTCAAACAAGGTCACTATTGGATGCAGCATATCCAAGGTCTTTCTTAAATAAGTTACTTAAGGAAGCTTTTCGTATGTTTGATGAGTTGGAGGCTAATGACTCTCAATGGACTGCCCCTAGATCAATTCCAAAGAGGCAAAGGGTACACAATGTAGATGAAGTGGCATTGTTGAAGGCACAATTAGAGTTGGTAAAGAAAGAGTTAAGCAATTTGAAAGTGCAAAATGTAGCTACAGTTGCTCAAGGTAATGGACCAATTGAAAATGGACAAGGTGTTCAAGAAGGTGGAGTTGTGGGATATGTAAATGTACTAGGAGATTATAGAAGGAATGATCCCTATAGCAATACATACAATCCGGGATAGAGGAATCACCTATATTTCTCTTGGAAGGATGGAAATCGGCATGCCTAATCTTCACAACCACAAGTAAAAGCCCCATTCAACCACAATGTCCACCACAATCAAAGCCAATCATATCAACCTCAAGCCCACACTTATTACCAAACCCCTTATCCACCAAACCACCATCAAGGACAAGGATCTAACCAACCCCAACCTCAACCATATCACCCACTGGGATTTCAACCAAGGCCACCCGTTTAAGAAAAAAAACTTAATTTAGAAGACATGTTTACTAGTTTCATAAATACCAATAACAATTTATGACAGGCCAATAAACAAGATGAAAATCTCAAGAGCAATGGAATCGAAACCAAGATACCTCTATGAGGAACTTGGAGACACAGATTGGACAGTTGGCAAATTCTTTATCTACAAGGCCAGCGAAAACTTTTCCTTTGAATGTGGACTGTAATCCCAAAGAGGAGGCCAAGGCTATTACATTAAGAAGTGGCAAAGAGTTAGTACAAGAAGAAGAAAAAGGTAAATCACCAACTTCATCATCTCATATGGAGGAGCCGACATGGAAGGTAAGTGATTCTAACCCTAAAGTAGAAGTAGATGTAGATGCTCCAAAGATTGACAAAGGAAATAGTATAGTGAACTCAACCATAGAGGATCTTGACATAAATAGGTTTCCATTTCCTACTATAGCTAGGAAAGAAAAGAAAAATGAGCAATTAGCTAGGTTTCTAGAAATGTTCAAGAAATTTGATATCAATTTACCATTTTCTGAAGCCTTAGCTCACATGCCCAACTATGCTAAATTTATGAAAGAATTTTGTTCTAATAAAAAAAAGTTAGAAGGGTGTGGAACTACGTAATTGACTGAAAATTGTAGTGCAATTATCATGAACAAGATTTCGAAAAAACTAAAAAATCTAGGTAGCTTCACCTTACCCTGTGAAATTGGTGAAACTTTTGTTGGAAATGCCTTGTGTGACTTAGGGGCCAGTATTAACTTGATTCCATACTCAATGTGCAGGAAACTCAATCTAGGAGATCTCAAGGAGATGGAAATAAGACTTCAACTTGCGGATAGATCAATGAGAAAGCCAAGAGGGGTGATTAAGGATCTATTAGTGAAGGTGGGAAAATTCATTTTTCCCGTAGATTTCGTAGTCATGGTGATGGAGGAAGATAGGAAGGTGCCACTCATTGTAGGGAGACCATTCCTAAATATGACAAAAGCATTAATAAATGTTAATGGTCAAAAGGTCACCCTTCGATTCAACAATACAGAGTTTGTGGTAGACATGAACAAAGCCCAAAAGTATCTATCAAGTGATTTGGAGGAATTGTTCTATTTCATGGACAAGGTGGATGAATGTGTAGAGGAAATTCAAGAAAAAGTGTTGCTAAATGATCCATTGAAATTAAGCTTGATGCATTCTTTGGAAAATAAAGAGTTGGATGGAGTAGAAGGAGAATTGATAGCAGTTATGGAGAAGGACTGTGAAAAGGAGGAATCAAAGCAAGAGTAGACCACTCTAAAAAAGGGAGATTCTAAATCTAAACTTAAACCCCTTCCTCCTCATTTAAAGTACATGTTTTTAGAACATGAAGCAAAACCAATGATTATCTCTTCTTTGTTATCAGGTTTTGAAGAAAAGATACTGTATGAGGTTCTAAAGAAGCAAAAAGAAGCAATAGAATGGGAGACATCAGACTTAAAGGTTATCAATCCAAGTTATTGCACTCACCGAACTCCTATGGAGGAAGAATTCAAACTGGTAGCTCAACCCCAAAAAAGGCTCAATTTGGCTATACATGAAATTGTAAAGAAAGAGGTACTTAAATTGCTAGATTCAGTAGGAGTGGTACTGGGACAAATGCGAGAGAATATGTTTTATGCAATTTATTATGCGAGCCACACGTTGACAGGAGCCCAAGTTAACTATACCACAATCGAGAAGGAACTTCTTGCCATTATATTTGCTTTTGAAAAGTTCAGATCATATTTACTGGGTGCAAAAATTATGGTGTGGTCTGATCATGCGGCAAAAAGACACCTCTTTGCCAAGAAAAAGTCTAAGCCAAGATTGATAAGATGGGTACTCCTTTTGTAAGAATTCAATTTGGAGATCAAAGATAAGAAGGGAATAGAGAACTATATGGCAGATCATTTGTCTAGATTGGAGCATGATCATATTAAAAAAGAGGAGATTTTAGATTTATTTTTGGATGAGCGTATTTATGCTTTATTTGTTTATGAAGTTTTGGAGCCTTGGTTCACTAATGTTGCTAATTTTCTTGCAAGAGGTTATATACTGAGGGACTTCATATGGCAACAAAGAAAGAAGCTAAAACCCAATGCGAAGCACTACATTTGGGATGATCCTTATCTTTTTCGCCTTTTTGCTGACCAAGTACTGAGAAGGTGCATCCTGAATGAAGAGCAAAGGGAGATTATCCAAGCCTATCATAGTGGAGAAGTCGGTGGGCATTATAGACCTAACAAAATAGTATCAAAAATTCTTTCTTCTGAATTTTATTGGCCCACTTTATTCAATGATGTAAAATTATTTATTCAATCTTGTGATCGATGTTAAAGGGTGGGGAATATATCTAGGAGAGATGAGATGCCATTGACCAATGTGCTTGAAGTAGAGTTATTTGATTTATGGGGGATAGATTTTAAGGGGCCTTTTTTGGTCTCTTATGGGTTTGAATATATCCTAGTGGCAGTAGACTATGTGACTAAGTGGGTAGAAGTTGTAGCCACTAAAATGTGTGATGCAAAAGTTGTCCTAGAGTTTTTAAGGAGGAACATATTCTCCCATTATGAAGCCCCGAGAGCTATCATTAGTGATGATGGGAAAAACTTTGCTAAACACCAATTCAGATCCTTATTGAAAAAATTTGGAGTGAGGCACAAAATCACTACCCCCTATCATGCCCAAGCCAACGATCAAATTAAGGTGTCTAACTAAGAGTTTAAGGTCATTTTGGAGAAAACAGTCAATGCATTAGAAAGGATTGGTACCTGAAGCTAGATGAAGCCTTGTAGGCATATCGGACAGTGTTTAAGACATAAATAGGGATGTCACCTTTTAGATTAGTGTTTGGTAAGTCCTGTCACCTATCGGTGGAGTTAGAACATAAGGCTTATTGGGCTACAAAATTTTTGAATTTTGATCTTAAGAATGCAGGAAAGTGCAGGTCTTTACAGTTAAATGAGTTGGAAGAACTAAGATTTTGGACCTATGAACATGCCAAGAAGTATAAGGACAACATAAAGATATGGCATGATTGCAGAGTAACTAAGAAAGAATTAGTGCCCGGAATAAAGGTACTTCTTTATAACAGCAGATTGAGGTTATTTCCCAAGAAGTTGAAATCAAGGTGGAAAGGGCATTTTGAGGTTGTAGAGGTCTCTAGCTATAGAACAACAACCATTAAACATCCAAAAGCGGGTCATGGTTATAAGTTCAAAGTCAATGGTCACCGATTGAAGCCATATTTTAATTCCAAATTTTAGGCTGCATCAGTGATTCTCACTTTAAAAGATGACCCGTGAGAGCTATCAAAGTCGAGCTGGTGACTTGTTAAACCAAAAACTTTTTCTTACGTTTGAACTTAATTATTTTTTTCTTTTTAGTTTGCGCTCAATTTCTTGTAAGTTTAAATGTCTAGTGTTGTTAATTTTCATCTAGAGAATGGTGATTAGTTGTGTTTGTTGGAGTAGAATATTTTCAAGATTTTTGCTTAGGAGAGGGACAAATTTAATTTTAATAGTGCAAATTTTTATTGGCTGTGGCTGAGATACATTAGTCCCAGCCATGGCCCATTCATTAATTATAAGATAGAAGAGAGGCTCAGCTAAGACCATCATGTCATAGCCGTGGCTATTTGAAAATTTCATTAGGGGAATTCATTGGTGCACGACTGAGACAAGTTAGTTCCAACCATGGCTTGTTGTTTGCTTTTGGGTCTAGAATAGTGGCACAGTCAACACCAAGTAGTTCCAGCTGTGCTCTTTATTTTCTCAAAATGGTGAGTTTTGTTTTTATGCTGGTCACGATTGAGACATATTTTTCCTAGCCATGCCTCCTAGGGATCACATCATGGCTATCTATAAATGGCCCGACCAATTGCACCCCTTCATCCCCCTTTGCATTTCGTTCTTACCTCTCTTCAAATTTTTGGCCATTATCTCCCATTTCCTCTTATTATTGTTGCATTCTCACTCACTTTCTTTAAGAACCAAGTAAGTCATCTTCTCTCTTCTCTTTGTTTTAGTTTAATTCTTATTTTGCTTTAAGTTTAAGTTTGATTTTTCTTAGTTATCTCTTAAATCTTATAGTATGAGTTGTGTTAGATGTTTTTGGATTTCTCCATGTTTTGAGTTTTTTCTTTTTGCATTTTGTGTTTCCATCTTCAAGTTCTTGCTTCTTTAACTTTGATTCTAGGCTTGGTTATGATTTTTGGCATATAATTTATTAGTTTCATGCATGAAGATTGTGTTGTTTGTTGGTTTTGTTGCCAAACGAATGATGCACGCCTCCTATTGGATGACATGCCAAAGAGAAGTAAGATAGTGGTTTTCCTTTAGTTATTTTGTTGCATGCTCTTTGTTTGCTTAACACTCATGCCATAGGAGCATTTGACATGCTTTTATGCTTGAAGAATTGTAGAAAAGGTTAATGTAAGTGTTTGGTAAATTGATGTTTTAGGGCCATTTTGTTAAATTGTTGTTTATCCCGTTGTTTTTGTTCATGAATCTAGTTAATTTCATGCATGATTTTGTTTAATCTATAAAAGTTGTGTTTTGTCAATGGTCATTTGTGTGGTTAAGCAGTGTAGTCCTAGTTTATTTCCATTTTTTGTGTGCATTTTGGGTGGTGCATGCTTTTGAGTCGTGCATTTATGTTTGCATATGCATTCTATGTTAATTGCACCAAAGTATATAGGCTGAAATAATTCGACTTACGGGCTACTGGTTTCCAAAGGATGCTTGTTCATCATGGTTAAGTGCCACGTACTTGGTGAAACTTTTCCTTTGGTTTTCATTGTGTTTGTTTGTTTTTATACATGTTAGTAACTTATTCTCCTTTGTAGTTTCTATTTACAATCTACCTATATAGTTTTTGTTGTTCAACTGCATTGTTTTATTTTGTGTTTTCTTTTTAGTGCTTTTATCTTGTGTTGATTGTTGTTGTAGGAGCAATGGCACCCAAGTGTGCCTGTACTGAAGCTAGATCATCCTTTTCTACTCCTTAGGTGTCCTCTAAGCCAAAGGTGGTAACGTGGGTTCCAAAGAATTCACAGATTTTTAGACTCTCTTTAACAAGCAAGAGTATCTAGCCACCCCTTTCTTAGACATGGGATTGATGGCAAAATTGGGATTCAAAAATGAGCTAGACAGGTTAATTGATGGCATAGGCTGGAGGGTTTTCATTGAGTGAAATGAGAAGATCTATCCTTACTTGGTTTGTGACTTCTTAGCCATAGTAAAATTGAAACTTGGAATAGATAGTCATGCTGACCTAGGCCATGTGAGTTTTTGGCTTGACAACAACCTTATCAAATGTTTTTCAATGCTTTCTCTGAGGTGCTAGGGTTTGATCAACATTTTGCTAGGGACATTATTGATCTGAACAAGTAAGAAATCTAGATGAAAATCTATGATCCCGATGACCCCACCACCTTCAATCCTAAGAACACCATGGCCCATCATTTGAGAGATCACCCTTTGAGGATCATGCATTATTACTTAGCCTTGGCATTCTTTAGCCACCTCGGAGGGCCTAAAAATGTAAATGCAAGTGAGGCCACCATTCTTTATGCTATGCACAATGGAATCTAGTTGAATGGAGCTACATTAATTATACAGAAAGTTTTAGGTTTGCACACCTTCATGAAGAGGGATTCCAAGTTGGCACTTGGAGGCTTTGTCACTACATTGGTCCGCTTTCACAAGCATTCGAAGCTTGGCACGTCGGTGGAAAATCCTATGGCAATTGATCGCAAAATACTGAGAAATATGGTGGTCCTTATTAATGATCCTTGCCTTCCAGGGCAAGGGCATTTGGTGGTTTCAGATAGAGCTTTGTACAGGGAGGTTGCGTACAAAGGAGCCACGGAGTTGGAAAGAGCTGGTGCTGGTACAATTACCCTGTCCACTGAGTAATACACTGCTATTAACAATTGGCTTGATGACATCACTCAGAGGATGGATTTTGGCTTCACTTTAATTACTCAACGCATGGATGATATCGTCATTGCTCTTGGGATGTTACAATCCCAGTTTGATAGCTAGTTTCCACCCCTATCGCCCCCTTCATCGCCATGATTTTGATTTCAGGGATTTTTCCTCAACCTATCATTCTTATTTTCTTCTCTTTTGGTCTTTTGCTAGGGACGGCAAAAATTTTAAGTGTGGGGTGAGGGTTTGAGGATGAAGAACAATCAGTTTAGTTTTTCGTTGTTTAACTGTTAACTATGGATGTTATTTCTTTTTAACTGTGGGATGTTGTTGTTGTTTTTTTTTGTTAGATGTTTTGTGTTGTTTTATGACTTTAGTTTGTTAATAAGATTTCTTTCATGTTTTTCATATTTTCGTAGATTTTATCTTGTTTATTTGATTTTAGTTGTTTTTATCTTTAGTGTTTAAGTTTAATTTTAGTTAAGTAGCTTCTAGTATGATTTTCATTTTAGTATTTTTAAATCCTTCTCTATTAGTAAGTTTATGCATTTTTCATTCCTTTAGTTTTGATTTAGAGTATTTCCTTTTAATTTAAGTTCATTTACTATTTTATTATTTCCCTTTTTAAATTTGGTTAGAATAATTATGTTTGTTGAGTTGTTAATTACTTTTGTAGTTAGCTTGAGCTTGCCTGTTAATCTTGAAATGAGTTAATTTGAACTCGATTTTGAATTGCTTGTTTAGGAGGTCTGAGTAGCCAGAGAGTAGTAGCATTGTTCATTGAAGTTTTTCTTTTGACTTAATCTTAACAAATTATATATTGTCCAATTTCTTACTTAATGAGCACAATAGGCTAAGTTTTGTGAAATTAAAGGAAAAAACCAGTGAGTGAGAGCAATTGAGTGAAGGAATTTTGGAAAAGCTAGAACCTTCCTTATCACCCTTCAAAATGAACATTTAACTCAGGCAAGATTAGGATATAACCCAGACAACCTTTCTTTGGCAACCAATTTTCAAATGATTTTTGACCTACCCTTGGTAAATTTTGCCATTGTTAGCCCTTTTGAGCTTAATTGGTATGTTAAAAGCGTACTACTTGATTTATTTCTTTTAAGTGCACTAATGCTTAACCATATAACCTAAATGCCTTTGTCTTTCCTATTTTTGGAATTGGCCACTCTAGGTTGGGTAATGAAAATTGCATGTTGGGTTTGATTCAATGTTTGTTTGTTAATCAAGAAGTAAAGGGAAGTTGAAAATTTTAAAGGGTTTGTGAGCTTAAATTTCTAAAAAACTTTGGAACATGGATGATAAGAATTAGTGCTTTTGGAACTCCTCTCAGTAATTGAATAAAGGTTTATTAAAAAAAATCCAGAAAGATAGGGATAGGCTACAGAAATTCCACTTGATTCATACTGCAGAAAATAAGTGTGGGGTGCCTATCGTTTGAGGGAAGTGTTAATTACTTGAGCTAGGAGATTTTAGCTCTTACTCTTAGAAATTTTGAGAACTTATGTCCTGAAATTCATCTTCCCGGTTGATAGTAAGAGGGCATAAATTTTGAAAAGTTGTTTTTCTTAAGAAAGTTAGGTGGTATTTGTTTTTGGGTAGTGTGGCTAATTCTATCTTACTGAATTTATCAATTCTTTAGAGGCAATACCTTTATCCCATTACAACCTTAATTTAAGACCTGGTGATTCTGTCTTGTTCTGAGTTGTTTAGTGGAGATGATCCTTGTGGTACAAGTGCTAAAGGATAGGCTTATGGCTGCTCTGAGTTTTAATTGCAAAACCATCATATATTTTAGTTGGTTGATTACTGAGGTTTACTGGCAGTTTTTTTTTTTATTTTGAAAGTGATAAATCTATTTTGGCCTAGCACACACACACACACGAGAAATTGTTTGATATAGATTAGTTCGAGTCTTTTTTATTGAATTCTTTATCTGAGTGTCTTCTATTGAGCGTTGTTCTAGCCTCTCTGAATTTGCTTGTTCTGAATTGGAGTTTGAGTTTTCAAGATTGTGGATGACTCATTTGCTCGAGGGCAAGAAAAAGGCTAAGTGTGGGGTAGTTGATAGCTTTGATTTTAATGTTTGTTTTCAGGATAATTTTGTGAGTTTTAATGTTCATCTTGCATGCTTTTTGTGTTTTAGTGTAAAATTGATTTTGCTATATTTATTTTAGTTATTTTGATATATTTAGAGTTTTTAGGTGATTAATAGTGTTAATTTGAATTGCATGCAAAAAATTAGGCTAAAGCACGGTTGAGATAATTTGTCCTAGCCATGTCCTTTGCAGAAGCTCAAAACTCACCGTTTCACCAAAGGTCATGATTGAGACCAATTGGTCCCAGCTGTGGCCAATGCAGCCTGCGAGGATTAAAACATCCAAAAGGTTGCCTCGGCTGAGACAAATGTGTCCCAACCGTGGCCAAAGCAAAGTATCACTTTGCCTTCTCATGTCTCGGCTAAGACAAAAGTGTCATATCCATGGCTTCCTGGATACCTGTATAAAAGCTACAGAGTTGTTTATTTTAAAGGAGATCTTTTTAGGGTTTCATGGAAAGGCTATTTTATAGAGAGAAAAAAAACATAGTTTTACATCTTAAAAGCTTTTCATACATAGTTTCGTAGTTTTACTTGTAAAAATCACTCTTTTAGTTTAGTTTTACTTCAAGAACAAAAAAATAGCCTTAGTTTTAGTTTACTTACTCCAAGTTATAGTTTACAATCAAAGTACAGTTTAGAGAAGGAAAGAATGAGTATCATTAACTTCAATCTTTGACTTCAAATGGGTTTTATAGTTTCTTCTTTTACTATACTTGTCTTTTACATCATGGATAGTGAGTAGTCATTTAGTTGCTTGGGGGATCTTTGAACCCCCTACTCACAATGTTAATATTGAACATATTTTGATTTATACATGAGTGAATGGTCTATTTCACGGTTACTTATTTGTATCTCATGGGTTTTCAATCTATCAAGTTATCTTTCATGCATAGATGAATGGTTTTTATCATATGTATTTGATGGATGTTGAACTTAAGTAGATTGGATGCTATAAATGATTTTCTCTATTTTTTTATAATAACTACTGTCGATTTTAGATTGCTTTAGAATAGGACTCTAGATGTGCAGTGTTTGTGGTTTAAGGACTAGAGTGTGGAGTGAAATAGATGGGTTTTGGGTTGTTTGGCTTCGAAATGGAAAAGCAAATCGAACTTAGGATGTTAGATCCGTGCTTAGGCTAGTTGTTGGGCTTGCTCCAGAATGGGATGCTTGGCAATTAGAGTAGCTTGCTCTGGAATGGGATGCTTGGGTTATCCCGGATTCATTCATGTATTCTTTTAGGTAAAATTAATTTACATTAGGTATAGGGTGGATGAGTGAACCCGAGCAACATTTTCATTATATAGATTGTTACACTTGTTAATTTTTCATAATTTAGCTCTTACTTGAATTATACTAGTTTGAATTTAATTTCTTCCCATTGCACATTTTAGCATTTAAAGTCTTCATTTTAGATAACCATAGCACAATCATCAAAACTTTTAGGAATTCTTTAACATACGATCGATTTTCTTAACTTGCACACACAATCCCTTAGGTACGACATTCGAGAGTTTTAAAAATACTCCTCTTTTCTACTTGTCAATCTAGTATACTTGCTAGGGTTGCAACACAAACTCTGCTAAAGACAAGTACTTTTTCCAACTGCTACCAAACTCTAACACAAATCATCGTAACATATCTTTTAATATCCGGATCACCTGCTCTGACTAACCATCTGTCTGAGGGTGGAATGCTGTGCTGAAATAGAGCCTCGTACCCAGAGCTTCTTGCAGACTTTTCCAAAAATGGGAAGTAAATCTAGGATCCCTGCTAGACATAATGGATGATGGCACTCTATGCAACCTCACCACTTCATAAATGTGGATTTCTGCCAACTTAATCAAAGGAAAATCCATTTGTACTAGCAAGAAATGAGCATATTTGGTGAGTCTATCAATGATCACCCAAATAACATCATGTTTCCTTTGAGTCACGGGTAACCTGGTTACAAAATCCATAGTCACCCTGTCCCATTTCCACTCTGGTATTAAAAGGGGATGAAGCAATCCTAAGGGAACCTGGTGCTCTGCTTTCACTTGTTGACATATCAAGCATTTGCCTACAAACTTTGTCACATCTCACTTCATACTTGTCCACCAATAGTAAGCTTTCGAATCCTGGTACATCTTGTTACCTCCAAGATGCATAGCATAACTACTATGGTGAGCTTCTGTGTGGATGTTCTTCTTCAGTTTTTCCAGATTTGAAACACAGAGTCTTTTCTTATAACAAAGGCTTCCATCATTATTTAAGGAATAATCTCCTTCACTATTATCTTTAATCTTGTTCATAATAGCTATCAGTTGATCATCTTCTTTTTGAGCTATTTTCACCTGACGCACAAAGTCATGCTTTACTTGCATTTCAGCCAATAATACCCTATCTAGTGCCAAACTCAAATTGACATTCATAGCCTAAAAATCTATAAACATTATTATCAGTCAATAACACCTATCAATCACTTATACGTATTCATTTGAAAACATTTACATTACCTTACATAAATTTCTTGCTAAGTGCATCAGGCACTATATTAGCTTTTTGTGGATGGTAGTCAATAAAGTAATCATAATCTTTAATTAACTCCAACCAGTGTCTCTATCTAAGGTTGAGTTCCTTCTGAGTAAGTAGATATTTAAAACTTTTATGATCTGAATAGATGTAGCATTTTTCTCCATATAGATAATAGCTCTAAATCTTCAAAGCAAAAACAATAGCTGCTAGCTCCAGATCATTAGTAGGATAGTTCTTCTCATGAGTCTTAAGCTCTCAAGAGGCATAAGTAATCACCTTACATTCTTGCATCAATACGTAGCCTAAACCATTTCTAGAGGCATCATTGTGGATCATAAAATATTTGCCTGCCTCGAGTTGAGTAAGGATAGGAGCTTCTATCAATATACCTTTAAGCTTCTCCAAACATTCATGTCATCTATCAGTCCATACAAACTTAGTATGCTTCTATAACAGTCGAGTCAAAGGAACTGCAATAGTGGAGAGCCCTTAATAAATTTCCTATAATACCCAACTAAACCCAGGAAACTCCTCACTTCTGTAACATTCTTAGGTGGCTTCTACTGAAGAATCGCTTCAACCTTTGAAGGATCTACCTTTATTCCTTCTACAAGCACCACAGGACTTAAAAATGATACCTCATTTAGCCAAAAATCACATTTACTGAACTTGGCATACAATTACTTTTCTGATAAGGTCTGTAGTACAATCCTCAGATGCTTGTCATGTTCTTCCGGTGTCTTGGAATACAACAAGATATCATCAATAAAAGCCACCACAAGCTGGTCCAAATAAGGGTGAAAGACCTTATTCATCAAATCCCTAAAGGCGGTTGGTGCATTTGTAAGCCCAAATGGCATGACTAAGAACTCAGAATAGCCATATCTAGTGCGGAATGCAGTCTTGGGCACATTTATTTCTTTCACTGCCATCTGATAATAATCCGATCTCAGGTCAATCTTTGAAAATACACCTGCTTCCTTTAGCTAATCAAACAAATCTTTAATGCGAGGAAGGGGGTATTCATTCTTAATAGTCACTTTATTTAGCTGTCTATAGTCAATGCATAATCGGAGTGTCCCATCCTTCTTCTTCACAAACAAGACTGGTGCTCCCCAGGGAGAAATACTGGGTTTAATAAACCTTTTGTTAAGCAGTTCCTGTAACTAAATCTTTAATTCTTTCAATTCTGTTGGTGCCATTTTGTAAGGAGCAATGGAGATTGAAGCAGTGCCTGGAGCAACATCAATGGAGAATTCCACTTCTCTGTTAAGTGGTAAACTTGGCAACTCATCTGGGAACACATCCAGGAACTCTCTGATAGTAGGCACTTCTGACACCTTTGGACTATTTGTTTTTTCTTCCACTGCATAACACAAGTAAGCTATGCACTTTTTTCTTATCAATCTTTTAGCAACTATAGCAGATATGACATCAGATAAAAAGTCAGTTCTCACACCTATAATTGTGATATCACGACCCTCTTCAAGCTTTAAAGTAACCCTCTTCCTTTTGTAGTCAACTATAGCTTGGTGGATGGATAACCATCCATCCCCAAAATCACATCGAACTCATGGAATGCCAATTCAATTAAATTTTCCAGGAATACTTGACCTTGGGCAGTGATAGAACATTCTCTGTATATTTTATTCACCGCTACACTATGCCCCAGAGGATTACTTACTAAGATATCCTAGTCTAAGCATATATCTCTCATCCCTTTACCCCATGCTAAGTCAATGCTAATATAGGAGTAAGTGGAACTAAGATCTATCAAAACATGTATTGAATCAGATGATAAGAGGAATTTACTTACTATCGCTTCTAGAGCGTCCTCATCTTCTCTAGCTCTAATTGCATAGGCTTGACCTATAGCATGCCTCTGACCCTAGGATGACTGCCCAGCTGGTCTAGAAGCTTAAGTGATGGGGGCAGCTCCCTTACCACGACCTCTCAATGTAGAAAACCTAGTAACTGGTGATAACGATGTGACTTAAGCAATCTACACTATAGGACAGTCTCTGATTTGATGGTCTCTGGAGCCACATTTGAAATAAGCTCTGGTTAGATACATGCGCTCCCCCGGATGAATCTTACCACTATGATCACAAGCTACTACTTTTTCATTGTCTTTATCTCGAGGTGTGCTAATTACTGAAGCAACCGATGCCTTGCCACGGGGTGTACCACCCTGACCTTAACCTGCAACAAATGGTGTAGGGCCCTGAGGTGCTGGAGATCCTTTGGACTTCTTACCCTGACCTCCCTTGCCACTGGACCGTCCCTATTTTCTCTTCTGCTGAAAATGGGACTTTCTATCAACTTTTTCTATCTAGATGCCTTCTAACTTAATTGCAACCTCTACCACGACCCTCAAATCAAGGTACTTTATGGGTCCCAATGATATGTCTAAGCTCTGTATGCAGTTCTCTTTCAAATCTCTAACACAATTATTCTTCTATGGGCTGACTCTCATCCAGATAGGTGCTTACATGCTCAAACTCTTGCTCATATTCTGCCATTGATTTATTTTCCTATTTCAGCCTCCAGAAGGTATCATGCATTGATTCCTTGTACTCTGACCCTATTTACATCTTTTTAAACTGGAGCATGGCTCTTAATTGAATCCCACCAGATAAAAGCTAGTCCTTGGAGTAAAGCCACAACACCTTTAAAATTTTCCTCCACTGGGTTATTTGTAATTTCAAACAACCTCTTTATCTTAAACAGCCATTATTCTGCCTGGGCAGGTGCCAATGGGTCACTCCTCTAAAAGTCTTCAACTCCTAACCTTTTTAACTTCTCTAGAATATATTTTTTTCTAGGTGGTGGTTGTACCTGTACTATTGCCTGTGGAGGTTGTGCATGCAGCCTTTGTTGTATATAATCAGCCATCAGATTAAGGAAGTCTGGCTATTGGAGAGGAGGTGGAACCACATGTGGTGGAGCTTTCTGCTATCCAGCTCTAATAGATGCCTCACTCTCACCATCCCCCGCCTGCTGATCTCTATTAGTAGACATCTTCTCATTATAAAACAAAAAGGAGCAAGTACACAATAGATTCCATAACACCTTTTCCATGACAATTGGCATTTATATACAGATCAATCAATTACTTAGTCCCACTTTGATCTTAGAATAGCCTAAACCATAGCTCTGATACCACAAAATATAACACCCATAATATGACTTTGATTGTTGACTAAAGCGATAAGCCAAAAAAAATTTTTCAACCAATTAATTCCTT